>APFE030911864.1:0-40406 GCA_000404065.3 Pinus taeda | reverse complement strand
AAAAAAAAAAAAAAAAAAAAAACCTGAACCAATAACATTTACCTTTATAATTGTATATAAAATCTAATACTAATCTAATTATAAGTTTTTTTTGTTTTAATTTCCTTAAACCATTTCAAAATAATTTTAACCTTCATTATAACTTTATGTTTTTGCCATTCATTATACTCCAAAATACACGCTAAAAATAAGAGAAATAACTCAGAATTAAAAAAATTCATTTCCCCATATTTGAACTTATTTTGTAAGCCATAAATAAAAACATTTTGACTAAACCACAAATCTCAAACTCTAAACACGCCACATGAGGAGAATACAGAGATTCCAGGTCGCATCACACAGCACGCAAAAGGGGCCCTCTCGACTTAGAAAAGCTAACCGTGAGTATCACACAGCACTTGAATCGTTTTCTTCGCCTTCCGCTACAGTTGCCACTGCATTGTTGTGTTGGCCAGTCTGCATTATAAATAAAATCACAATGTTAGACATATTTGTCACATATATTGCATATTTGGTAATTTTACATTAACTGCATTTTGGACATTAGTTAATCGCCTTAATATTTACAGTGAAGCACTCACTAAATTGTACCTGAAACAAAACAGCCAGACCCATGGCTTTCCCTGCAAAAAAGGATGCATGATACATCTTTTCTTCCTCACCGTCCACTGCCCATTTACTGCACTTTTGTATCAGTGCCTTTTCTAGCTCAATTTTCAAGCAATTAACAATAACTTTGGCCAACAAACACCCTAAAATATGGACTGTGTTAATTGAAGTATGATCGATCCCTTTCGATTTGATCACTTTCGAAGTTTTGTTCAAGCTAAAGTCTGTCGCGGCCGTCATCCAGTCCACTGAGTTGTGCATATTTTCCACCCTTTCCTGACTTTCTCCTTTGAGAATCCGGAATTTTATATCCTCTTGCCTTCGGTTCCTGATGGCCAGCTTCTCATCGGATTGAATGGGCTTCTGCTTCCAAATGTTTTTAAGAGTGCTGAATTCCTTGTCGGCTGCAAGACTTACTAAATTGGCTTCCGTGTCTGAACTTTCAACAAAGTCCATCAGAGCCCATGCCTTAGAACAAGCTTTAAAAGCATTACCAACAACTTCATAATTACTATCGTCGTAAGAGCACAACATAAAACAGATAAATGACACTGCTCTCATCTTCCACGACATTTTGCTAAAGTAGTTCAAATACCTTTCCTCTTCCCCGTATATTTCTTCACCTTCATCTACAACAGGAGCCTCTGTTTTCAGCTGAATTATCATTTTTATCAAACCTTCAGTACTAACCCTGCCTTGTTCCATATGTTCTTTTGTTGACTTAAAGGCCCATTCATTAGCATTCCACAGGCTTTCAGCATTTTCTCCGGGCATTGCTATGCTCTCCAAAATTTCTCTGTACTTGGAAAATTCCAACTTTGTTATGTTTGAGCCACACAACAACATAATCTTTTCACGGGCCATTAGTAATGGCCAGAATAGAAGAAGCCAAGAGAGAAGCAAGGAGGCTTCGCTGAGTAAGACCACGAATTTTTGCACAAAAAAGCCCATATACAATACTAAGGTATGTAGCCGAAGTGCTATGATTGAATCTACCATAGTAGTTTGTAGGAGAGTTCTCTTACGATCTTTTCTCTCCCACAACAGGTCATTTAACTGCCTATATTTTAACTCAATAAGACTTCTTGTCCAAAAGTCCTCCACTTGAAATGAGCACTGTCCATATCTAGGAAAATATATTACAGCTATTAACCATCTGATTGCGACAGCGATCCATCCTATTAAGATGAATGCAGACTGAATATGAAAGGTTGCTCGATTCAGAACAACCAATTGTCCAACAGTATCGTACCTTAATTTCCATTCAACGACGATTAGTAGAACACAGATTCTGACCACCACGCCGGCTAATGAACTTAAAACTGACCTCGACATAATATATTCTGGTTGGCTACAGCTAACCACAATCCAACATTTGAGGACATGATACCCAATGTTTCCACAGCCTCTACATGAATTAGAACAGGAGAGCAGTGAACAAATCTTTTGATTCATAATGAACCAAATGGTTTTACCAGCTAAGACGGCGCAGATACAGAGCAGAACAAATAATATATTGGCTGTGAAAAGAATACAAACGTACGGATCATCGAACCAATACCAGCCATATATCAAAATCTCAGAAATCATATGTGCTAGTAGGCTTAATGCCAATACTTCAATGTTGGTCCAAACACTTCTAAAGCCAGAACTTACCAATCCCAGAAGCAAATTGTTGAAAATATAATTTCAACGTCAAACAATGTTTAATCCAACAAAACCCCTGTGAGCTTCTCGTACTGCTTTTGGTCACCACGCAGTTTTCGTACACAAAGATCCCGAGAAAATATAGTGTTGACCCGTGGCTCTCCTCATACGTAAGCATTTTTGACATCTCGGGTACTATCGTTCAGTCAAGTAAGGCCTTCCGATATTCTTCTTCGCCCTCGGATCTACTCCATCGATCTCCGCCATCATTGTTCCAAGATGCATACGAGCGTGCAATTAATGTTGCGTGGAGTAAAATATAAGCTTGGTTGACTGCAGGATTTTTCCATGAAAGCAATTAATAAGTTGTCATAGGTTTTGGTAAACATTTAAGTTTTTTTTATTTATGGCAGGTAAAATGTAATTGTGTGTTTTTGTTTTTTCAGTGTTGACCATTCTGTAATGAAGTTGTAGAATGCACAGCAGTGCAAAGATGTGAATATAGAAAAACCAGCGCAGCAGCGTATAAAAAGATGGGCGAATGAAGAAAATCTCTTACACAGAGATATCAAAATTGTTAATGCACAGCAGTGCAAGTGTAATATTTTTTTTGTTGAGAGATTGAAATGAAATGTGAATGTGTAGCAGCACACATGTAAATTTTTGGTTGCTAGTTGAATATGTTCTGAGAATATATGCAGAAGCGTAGAAGGCAGAGTATGTGATTTTCTTTTGGTTGAAATGTAATGTAAGGAAGTACATTTACAGCAGTAGATTTTTTTATTACAGCAGTATATGTAAAAGTCTGTAAAAGCATTAAAGGTAAATGAGATTTTTACACACAGCAGTGTAAAATCTCAGAAGGAGACAGAGTAACTTTTGTTGTTGAATTTATTTTGGATGAATCCCTCTCAGCAAAGAGGATGAATATGTATCAGTGATTTTTGTTTTAATGAATAGAAATCCTTTTATGGTGGTGTAATACTCTGTTCTAAGTAAAAAAAAATTAAAAAGCTTCCCTGTGCAAAAAGATCCTGGAGTAAAGGAAACAGAGCATTGCCTCTATGTGCTTGAATTGTTTGTTTTTGGGATTTTACCAGAAAAATCCCCAACAGTGGTATCAGAGCGGGTTTAGGCTCCTTGAAGGTGTCAAGAAGCTGAAGGAAGGTTCCTTTTGTTGTAGCAGTAAATCTTCTGAGCAGAGTGAAGACAGTCAAAAAAGATCCAGGTATTTCTCAGCTAGTTTTTTTTTTGTGTCTCTGTTGAAGAAACAGTCAGTTGTTTTAAAAACACAGAGTATTTTGAACCACAGTTAAGAATGGCAAGGTCAAAGAAGAAAGTCTCCAGTCCTCCTAAAAATGTGTCTCCCTCTTCTACTAAAATAGAAAACAATCAATTTGTAAGCATTCTATTTGAGGCTCCAAGGTTCAATGGGAACTTTGATATATGGGAAATAAAAATGAGGACTTTCTTACAGTCTGAAGGGATTGAAATCTGGGAATCAGTGATTGATAATAGTAAGATGGATGGAGAATCCAAGGAGTACAATGCAAAAGCAGAAAAGACAATTTTGGATGGACTGCCTGATTCTGTAAAGAAGAATTTAGGAAAATATTCATCAGCAAAAGATATATGGGACAAACTTCATGACCTTCACTCAAAGGGAGCACTGACCATGACCATCAGTCAAGAAGGAAATTTTGAACCCATCATAGAAGCTGAAAATGAGAAGGTCAACCTCATCAAGCTTCAAGTACAAGAAAGGGATGAAGAGCTCGCCAAGCTTAAGGAGGAACTTGATGAAAGCAAAAGGAAGCATCATGAGGAAGTCATATCCATGACAAATCAGTTAAATAAAGCAAAGAAGCAGGAAGATGCCTTGTCAAGTCAACTTGAACAAAGGCACAAGAGAGTGAACAAACTTGTAGAAGAGATTGGACAGTACAAGGTAGAGGTTTCCTCCCTTAAGTCTGAACTACAAGAAGCCAGGAAGCAAGCACAAGAAGCTGAGAAGAAAATGGAGAGCAGTCAAGCAAAGAATGAAGAAATCTCCAAAATAAAGTCAGATATCATCTCCCTTAAAATAGTAGCAGCTGAAGCTACTCGTAGCAAGGAAGAAACTGAGGAACAACTTGCACAGAAAAATAATGAGTGTGAAAGATTAGAAGAAGAGATTGTCCTCCTCAAGAAAAAGGTTGAAGGGATGAACAAAATCATGAAGAGCTCTCAAGCCTGGATGACATGCTCAACTATCATAGATCTCCATCTGATAAATCAGGACTTGGGTATGTAGGTGAACCCTCAAACAAGAATGAAAATGCTTTAAGCAAAAGGGATGTGAAGAAGCCAGAAAGAAATGGTGATGCTCCTAGTTCCAGCAAAGGCAAGGAGAAAAATCAAAGCTACAATGGAAGAAATTCTACTCCAAGCAGAAAACCAGCTCCAAAAGGAAATGTAGATAATGTCAAAGAGGCAAGTGGAAATGGTTATCATCAAAGAATCTCAAGGCAGAAAGGCTTCAGAAGTACATCAAGGAAACCTCCATCTCCCAGGTACCAAAGTTCATTTTTTGGTTATTTTTATTCTTGTTCAAACTTTGGTCATAAGGCAAAACACTGTAGAGCATTTCATAGAGATAGATGTTATGGTTTCCGACAACCTCCAAGGAACAATTTTACAAGAAGAAATCATGAAATCTCATTCATGAACAATGTAGAATGTTTCAAGTGTCATAACATTGGGCATATGGCACGTGATTGTAACTTAACATGGGCTCTTACACAAGCTAGACCCATGTAAAAGAAGAAAGTTACACAAGTATGGAGAAGGAAGGAAATACAGTCTGAAAGTCCCTTAAGCTCTCCAATCGATCTAAGTTTCTTTTGAGAAGACTCTGCCAAAAGCTAAGTTTCTTTTGAGAAGACTCTGCCAAAAGGAGATGATGCATACAGTTAAGGGGAGCATGGACAGTGACGACAACACAGTCAGTCAATTGGGAATCCACCATCATGCAACAGGAAAACAGCTTAGGAAAAACCAGCTACCTTATCGGACAACAACCAACCTGCAGCAAATAAATGTTACGTGGAGTAAAAGTTTGGTTGACCAGAGTTTCAGAAAAACATTAAATGAAGTTCAATGGCATTCGTAAATGGTTGGTGAAGATTTAATTTTAATGTTTTATATTTGGTCACTGGAGTATGGCTCAAAATAAAATAAAAAAAATGTCATACATTTTTTATGTATTGTGACCAATGCAGCTGCATGAAAGAAAAAAAAATGTTTTTCCCTTGAGTAAAAAAAATGGAGTGCGCAGCCATGCATGAAATATTTTTTGTTGAGAGTGTTTATTTTATGCACAGTAGTGCAGAGGTGAAGCAGCATTGAGCTTGTGGAAGCAGAAACCATGAAGGTATGTGTTTGTAATGGTTGTTAAATGAATTATATGCATTGTAATGCAAAGCAAGGAGATCCGCACATCAGTGCGAAGGCAGAACAAAAAGCAAGAGATGAAAAGTGAAATGGTTCGCAGCAGCGAATAAAACCCAGGGGAGCACAACAGTTTGACAGGAAGAAAGACTTGAGCAAATGAAAGTTTGGAATTCCTTTTTACAAGTGCTTATAGTTTGTTGAAACGAATGGGAATGAAAAAGTATTTTTTTTGTAATGTGAAAACTCAGAATTCTAAATGTAATGAGAAATTTCACACATGAGTGAATGTGAAAGAAATTTTATTTTACAGCAGTAAACCAAAGTAAGAATTTCTCAGCTTACAGCAGTAAATGCAAAAGTTTTTAACACAGCGGTGTGTAGAAGATGCAAGGGTTTTTCATTGCATATGTATTGGCAATGAAACTCACATTAGTGTGAAGAAAAAAAAAATAAAGAACAGAGCAGCGTGCAAATGGAGTATAGGTTTTTCACAGCAGTGTAAATGGGAATGCACAGCAGGGTGGTAATTTTGTGAACCTCATGCATTGAAATGTATAGTAGTTTTTATGTAATGTAAAGAATGGATTTGTAAGGTTTTGTTGAGATAAAAAAAAACACAGCAGCATGATGATGTTTGGATGTTCACTGGTGGGAAAGGAAAGGAATGCGCAACAGCGCAAATCTCATAATTTTTGTTGGTGAAGATATGCCAGTAATGTGAAGCAAGTGAAGAAAGCAGCCTGAGCAAAGTAAATGAAACCAGAAGACTTTTACAGTTGTAAAAGTAATTTTTTTTTCACACAGTGAAAAAGAGTTAAGTAAATTTTGTTTTGTTGGGAGATTGAAATGCATTGAAATGCAATGCCAATGTAATCAAGTTGTATGTAAGAAAATTTTTATTTCACAGCAGTGAATGAGGATTTTACACAGCAGTGTAAAATTATTTGTAAAAGAGGCAGAGTAATATTTTTGTTGTTTTGGAACTGCATCTAAAGCAGTATCTGGTTGTAATCCCTCTGTGTGAGGAAGTGAAATTTTGGTGGATCCCTCTATTAAAGAGGAAGGTGCCTTTCAGCACAGTGTCTGATGAATCCCTCTGGTTTAGAGGAAGATGCTCTTCAGCATAATCTCTGGTGAATCCCTCTGTGTGAGGAAGACTCCTTCGTTGTTTGTGGAACTGCCTCTAAAGCAGTGTCGGTGAATCCCTCTCTTAAGAGGAAGATCTGTTGTCTTTGGAGAATCCCTCTGTGAAGAGGAAGATGCTTTTTAGCATAGACAGGTGAATCCCTTTAGTTTAGAGGAAGATACTTTTCAGCATAGACAGTGGTGAATCCCTCTATTAAGAGGAAGACTCTTTTGTAACAGCTGCATGTCAAGGAGTTGAGAAAGTCTTTGGGTATGACTGAATGCCTAGCAGTTGAAATTAAAGGGGAGTGTTGAAAATATAATTTCAACTGTCGCTCGGTCAAACAATGTTTAATCCAGCAAAACCGCCGTGAGCTTCTCGGACCGCTTTTGGTCACCAAGCAGTTTTCGTACACAAGAGCCCGAGAAAATATAGTGAGCCCGAGAAAATATAGTGTTGACGCGTGGCTCTCCCCATAAGTAAGCATTTCTGACATTTCGGGTACTATCGTTCAGTCAAGTAAGGCCTCCCGATATTCTTCTTCGTCGTCCGATCTACTCCATCGATCTCCGTCGTCGATTGTTCCAAGATGCATACGAGCCTGCAATTAATGTTGTGTGGAGTAAAATACAAGCTTGGTTGACTGTAGACTTTTTCCATGAAGGCATTTAATAAGTTGTCATAGGTGTTGGTAAACATTTAAGTTTTTTTTATTTAGGGCACGTAAAATGTAATTGTGCGTTTTTGTTTTTTCAGTGTTGACCATTCTGTAATGAATTTGTAGAACGCACAGCATTGCGAAGATGTGAATATAGAAAAACCAGCTCAGCAGCGTATAAAAAGATGGGCGCATGAAGAAAATCTCTTAAACAGAGATATCAAAATTGTTAATGCACAGCAGTGCACGTGTAATATTTTTTTGTTGAGAGATTGAAATGAAATGTGAATGTGTAGCAGCACACATGTAAATTTTTGGTTGCTCGTTGAATATGTTCTGAGAATATATGCAGAAGGGTAGAAGGCAAAGTATGTCATTTTCTTTTGGTTGAAATGTAATGTAAGGAATTACATTTACAACAATAGATTTTTTTTATTACAACAGTATATGTAAAAATCTGTTTTTACAGCAGTAAAGGTAAATGAGATTTTTACACAGCAGTGTAAAACCTGATAAGGAAACAGAGTAACTTTTGTTGTTGAATTTATTTTGGGTGAATCTTTCTCAGCAAAAAGGATGAATATGTATCAATGATTTTTGTTTTAATGAATAGAAATCCTTTTATGGTGGTGTAATACTCTATTCTAAGTAAAAAAAAATTAAAAAGCTTTCCTGTGCAAAAAGATCTTAGAGTAAAGTAAACAGAGCATTGCCTCTGTGTGATTGAATTGTTTGTTTATGAGATTTTACCAGAAAAATCCCCGACACAAATAAGCAATGAACACATAGACCATAACTCTTCCACTATCAATTACAAGCCAGAAAGGGTGGGAGGTATGATCTTCCCCTGAAGCCACTTTGACGGTCGTATAATTAGCATAGTTTATGAATTGGAGAGTGAAAGCGCTGAGAACAAGAAATGTTCCTGGAAACCAGTACGCTTTTCTCTCGATGGCCTTCCACGCATCAAGTAAGAGCAGGAGAGTAAATATGACTGCGCAAGCGCACCCACGGAACAGATCTTCATGTTGAGGAGCATTCGGAGCCACCATTTTTGAACGATAATCTAGGAGAGTCCTAGACATCCCGGCCTTCACTACTATGTAACAAATGTATTGCAGTTCGAACAGCAAACCCAAATTCCATTCATTAATTTTAAGGTCGCAGCGTTTTCGTTTCGACAGATTTGGAAACAATGATTCCACGAAATTGGGAGGACACGTTAAAAAGTAAAAGAAAGATTATAGTGACGGGACATTTGAAAGTAAAGGAAAGGGGGAGTTGCAATGGTACCCGATAAAGCAAAAGAAACGAGGAGTGGTAATGGTAAATAACAATTTTAATGTGGAGGAGAAGAAAACTCAGACGACAGCGGCACTCAGGTCTGGAATTTTAAATTTGTTAATAACATAATTGCGATAAATTAATAATATAATTGTGATAGAGTGAAAAACATGATTAATAATATAATTGTGATAGTGTGAAAAACATTCATTTTGTTTGGATTATAATGAAAACATTTATTTTGTTTGGGGATTCACTACTATTTATTTTTAAAAATGAAGCCTGCAACAACAGTAAAAACTTGGCTTACGATCAATCATAAGAAATGACTTAAATATAATTTAAGATTTGCAAACGAGAAATTTAGATTAATAAATGGAAAACTTTGTCAGTAATATCTGGAAGATTTTCCTCACACTTGTGGCTGAGAATATGAGAAACGATGTTGTGCTGGGCTGAAAAAAGAATTTCTTTATCCAGAATCAACGTAATTTAAGCTATATATTTACAACCACCACCATTCAAATTTATGATAGTTAAATATTTACACATCAAATTTACCCTTTTAACAGTTTTAAACCCATTGCCTTTTAATTTTTTTAAACTCATTTCTAACTAACCTTTTAAAATTAGAAAAAGAAGCCGTCATTAATATCTAAAAGATTTGTAATTAGGTAGTAATTGATGAGCAAAGTTGCTGAGAATATAATATGCAATCGTGACTAGAAAACTCAAATTATACTTTCCATAGAAGAGAAAATTGCTTTATACAGAATCAACCTCATCAAACTTACATATTTACAACCAATAATCATGACAGTTGAATGTCTGCACATCAAATTTATCTTTTAATCTTTTAGCCCATCTCCGCGTACTTTTAAATTTTTTATTTTATAGAGTATATTTAAAAAATAAAATAAAATAATGTTTCTGGAAAAGTAAGATTCCAGGCCGGTGGCCCTAATGAGGCCCAAGTACAACGAAAATACTTTAAATTATTAAATTCAAATTCCTGGTCTGCTGGTATTAATGGGACGAGGTACATCTCAGGTTAATAAGTTAAACTAGCAAGTGCACCAGAAGTTGTAAAACAAAACTCTGATGTTATTAATGGGACGAGAAGTTGTAAAACAAAAGTCTGATGATATTAATGGGACGAGGTACATCTCAGGTTAATAAGTTAAATGAGCAATTACATCTGTAAAACAAACGCTTTAAAGTATAAATTTGAGAAAAATTATGATATATAGAAAATGAATAAATATAAAAATTAGTAAACAATATGATGTTCAAAAGTTTAAATTTTTTTATAATTTTTTTTTAAGATGGTTGGATTTTTTTTTATTTGTTTTTTTTTTATTTTTTTTTTGGCATTTGAACTAATTTGTTACAAAAGAAGTTTATTCAGAATTTTTTCCCAAAATGAAAATTTTAAAATTTAGCATTGGATAAACTAGTTTAAAGAATAAATATGAAATAAATATATCAACAAAGCTAGTTTCTCACAGAGCAATTTTACATTGTTTAATAGTAGAAAAGTAGATCTCTTTACATTATTTAATATTAGAAAATTAAATCTTTTGTTAAAAATTGATTAAATAACTTGTTTAACTGACCTAACAACTTTAATTCACCCTTCAGAGATACCGCGTGAACTTGTATGGCAGCAATCACGAAATTTCTTTTATTCCATTAATACTCACCATATAATTTATAATAAAATAATTTAATAAATAAATTAAATAAAATATTCCAATATAATGTATGTATATATTATTTAGTTCAAATATTTTGCACTATTTTACATCTCATCTCTTCATTACCCGTAACTTCTGTCTCGTACAGTATCGTTAGTAAAAAAACATGATCACTGACTTCAAATATCTATTTTTTTACACGTGATTGTCTATCGTCATTAAAAGACATGAATCACTGAATTCAAACATCTCTTCTTTACTCGTATAAATGTCTATATTCAGTAAAAGACATGAATCATTGACATCAAACATGTCAGTCTATGTTTAATTACCTGTGTATATGTTGGGAAAAATGCTTAATTAGTTATGTAAAATGATGACAAATATAAAATGTTGACAAAGTAGCCAATATATTTTGTATTCACTGCAAAATTAAAACCCCAGATTGTTAGGGTGGTCATTGCTGGAATGTGCTGGAAATTAGCTATAATGCCAGTAGATTTATTTCAAAGTTGATTTTAGTAATAGTTTTACTATTTATAAATGTAGCCAATAGTTGAATTAATATATGATATTTGCAACATTTCTTAGCTCACACAGTAACTGTGTTTTTTAATTGTTTTATCATTTTTTTATGTATTTTTTCTTCATAGTACTGTGGCTTCTCAATTGGGTTGAAATAATTCATTTCATATTCTACAAGTGGTATCAGAGCAGGTAAAATTCTTTTGGGTTAAAGTTGTATTGTTGGAATTTTGCCAAAGTTAATCATGTCGAATTCTAACCAGATGCTAGTTCCAGAATTTGATGGGAACGATTATGATTATTGGTGCATTAAGATGCTAACCTTTTTGATTGGAAAAGATTTGTGGGAGATTGTTGAATCAAGATATGAGGAGCCAGCTGATTGGAATTCTCTTACAGCCAATGAAAGAACAACAAGAAAGGAAGCAAGGAAGAAGAATGCTCAGGCTTTGTTTCACATTGAGATAGCTCTTGATAAGAGCTTATTTCCAAGAATATCAGGAGAAAAAACTGCCAAAGCTGCCTAGGAGACTCTATAAGAAGCTTACCAAGGTAGTGATCAAGTTAAGGTGGTCAAGCTTCAGACATTGAAGCGAGAGTTTGAGAATTTGAAGATGCAAGAAGCTGAAAGTATCAGTGACTATTGTGTGAGAGTCAAAGATGTGGTCAATAAAATGGCTACACTTGGAGAAGGTGTAAGTAATGAAGTTTTAATTAAAAAATTATTAAGATCTTTAACACATAGATGGAATCATGTTGCAATAATCATGGAAGAAAGTAAGGATTTAAAAAAACCACAGTTTGATGAATTGGTTGGATCTTTGATGTCTCATGAAGAAAGATTGAAGGAAACTTTTGAAGTTGTAGAGAAATCTTTTTCCTCTAAATTAAAAATTACAAAGAATGAAGATGCAAGACTCAAGTAGCACCAGTACCAAAAGCCATCAAGGTCAAGGTAAATGGCAAAGCCAAAATTATTCAAGAGGTAGAGGAATAGGTGGCTCAAGTGGAAGAGGTAGTTTCAAAGGAAGAGGTAGAGGTGGATTTGATAAGAGAAATGTTCAATGTTACCATTGTGATAGGTATGGTCACTTTGAAGAGAATGCAGATTGAAAGAAGGTAAAAATGCTAATTATTCTCAAGAAAGTGGTGACTATCCTCTAGATTACTTATTTTTATCTTATGCCAAAGGTGAAAATAATAGTAAAGACGTTTGGTACCTAGATTCTGGATGCTCTAACCATATGACAAGGAATGAGAAGTTGTTTTCAGCAAAGGATGGAAGTTTCAAATCCAAGATCCAGCTTGGTGATGATAAGTAATTGGAGGTTGTTGCCAAAGGAGCTATGAAGGTCCAAACAAAAGAAGGTATAAAGAGTATTCATGACATTTATTATACTCCACAATTGAAGCATAATTTGTTGAGTGTCGGGCAGCTCTGTGAGAAAAATTATAAAGTAGTCTTTGAAAATAAGACATGTACTATCTATGATAAGAATAAGGGAAATAGGGTGATCACTCTTGTGCCTATGACAAGAAATAAGATGTTTCCCTTGAGGTTTGATGAACATAATAGCAATTTTGCTAATATGGCTTATGAGGATTCAAGTTGGTTATGGCATCTCAGGTATGGGCATTTAAATTTTCAGAGTTTGAAGTTTCTAACCTCACATGCATTAGTTTCTGGTTTGCCCAAAGTAGAAGAGCATAAGGAGGTTTGTGAAGGATGTGCTAAAGGAAAGCATGCAAGTGAAAGGTTTCCAAAGGGTAGTGCATGGAGAGCTCATCACCCACTTCAGCTTGTTCACTCAGACATATGTGGTCCTATGCAGATTAAGAGTTTGGGTAAGTCATCATATTTCATCATTTTTATTGATGATTACTCACGAAATTGTTGGGTATATTTTTTGAAGGCCAAAAGTGAAGCCCTAGATACATTCAAGAAGTTCAAAGCCCTTGTAGAAAATGAGAGAGGGTGCAAAATCAAATGTTTGCAGACTAACCGTGGAAGAGAATTTTTCTCAAAATATTTCCAGAGTTATTGTAATATGAATGGCATCAGAAGGCAGCATACTACAACATACACACCCCAGCAGAATGGCATAGCTGAAAGAAAAAATCGTACTGTGGTTGAAATGGCAAGATGCATGCTACAAACTAAGGGATTGAGCAACTCTTATTGGGGAGATGCAGTTGCTACAACAGTATACATCCTCAACCGTAGCCCCACCAGTGCACTGGAAAATATGACTCCTTATGAAGCTTGGTATGGAAAAAAGCATAATGTTAATCATTTCAAAGTTTTTGGTTGTTTGGCTTATGTGCATGTACCTAATCAAAATAGAAAAAAGTTAGATGCAAAGAGTGAGTTATGCATTTTTATTGGGTATAGTGAGACAAGCAAGGCTTATAAATTGTATAATCCTCTAACTAACAAGCTTATTGTTTCAAGAGATGTAATTTTTGATGAAAGGGGAGTTTATGGTCATCAAAAAGGCCATGTTGAGAAGACAAAATCTGTTTTCAATGATGATATAATTGTTGATAATGATCATGAGCATCCAACTAATGTTTCTGTAACTAGTGGCTTAACTCCACCAAGTAGCGCTTCATCAATTTCTTCAACATCAAGTTCAAGTCCATCTTCTTCTCCAAGTTCTACAAGGAAGGTAAGAAGATTGAGTGATATTTATGAGAGGAGTGCAAATCAAGCACATGAAGAAAGCCCAATAGGTGAGATAGTCAATTTTACTTTATTAGCCAAGGCTGAATATGAACCAGCATGTTTTGAAGATGGATGTACTAATGATGTTTGGATGCAAGCCATGCAAGAAGAGATGGATTCCATTCAAATGAATGACACTGGGAAGTTGACAGAGCTTCCACATGATAAGAAAAAGATTGGTACCAAATGGGTATATAAGACTAAATTTAACAGTGGTGGGAGTGTTGATAGACACAAAGCAAGATTAGTTGCTAAAGGATTCACACAGAAGTATGGAATTGATTATGAAGAGACATTTGCACCAGTAGCAAGACAGGAGACCATTAGAATGTTGATTTCATTAGTAGCTCATAAAAAATGGAGCATACATCATATGGATGTGAAAAGTGCCTTCTTGAATGGGTACTTAGAAGAGGAAGTATATGTGGAGCAACCACAAGGTTTTGAAGTGGAAGGAAAGGAGAATAATGTTGAAGTGGAAGGAAAGGAGAATAATGTCTACAAGTTGAAGAAGGCTTTGTATGGTCTCAAGCAAGCACCAAGAGCGTGGTATGCAAGGATTGATGGATACTTTCAAGAAAATGGCTTCCAGAGAAGTAAGAATGATCCTACCCTTTACTACAAACAAGAAGGTATTGATATTTTAATCATAAGTTTGTATGTTGATGATTTATTGTATATGGGTAGTAGTTCTAAGATGAATGACAAATTCAAAGTTGCTATGATGAATGAATTTGAGATGAAAGATCTAGGCATCATGAAATATTTTCTAGAAATGGAGGTTTATCAAAGTAAGGATGAGATTTTCATTTGTCAGACAAAGTATGCACATGATATGCTAAATAAATTTGATATGCTTGATTGTCATCCATCCCCTACTCCAGTGCTCATGAGGGTGTTATGTAGAGATGATGGTGTTGATTTAGTTGATGAGAAAACTTACAGAAGTATTGTGGGGAGCTTGATATTTCTAATCCACACAAGGCCTGATATTACATATTCAGTTTCACTTGTTTCAAGATATATGACAAATCCATCTGAAATACATATGAAGGCAGCCAAGAGGATTTTAAGGTATGTGAAAGGCACTCTAAATTTTGGTATTCATTACTACTCTTTTGAAAAGTTCAATCTTGTTGTATTTAGTGATTCAGATTGGGGAGGTAGTCTTGATGAACGTAAGTCCACATATGGAAATTGTTTCTCTTTTGGTTCTGGTTTGATTACATGGAGCTCAAAAAAACAAAACATTGTTGCCCTCTCATCCACAAAAGCGGAGTATGTTGCAGTTACCTCAGCAGGTACACAAGCTTTTTGGCTCAGAAAAATTTTGGAAGAAATTGGAGAAAAACAAGTTCAGCCTACAGTGATTTATTGTGATAATGTAAGTGCCATCAAGTTAGCAAAGAATCTAGTTCATCACATCAGGACAAAACATTTTGACCTGAAATATCACCTCATTAGAGATTTGGTGCAGAAGAAGGATATTGAATTAAAGCATATAAATACTCAGCATCAACTAGCAGATATCTTCACCTAACCAGTTGAAAAAGATCAGTTTTTGGCAGTACGAGATAAGATAGTAAATCCTCATTAATCATTAAGGGGGAGTGTTGGGGATAATGCTTAATTAGTTATGTAAAATGGTGACAAAGTAGCCAGGGGATTTTGTGTTCACTGCAAAATTAAAGCAGCAGATTGTTAGGGTGATCACTGCTAAAAAGTGTTGGAAATTAGTTGTAATGCCAATAAATTTATTTCAGAGTTGATTTTAGTAATAGTTTTATTATATAAAAATGTAGTTAATAGTTGAATTAATATATGATATTGCAACATTTCTTAGCTTACACAGTGACTATGTTTTTTAATTGTTTTATCATTTTTTTATGTATTTTTTCTTCATATTGGCTTCTCAATTGGGTTGAAATAATCCATTTCATATTCTACAGTATATGTACCGGCATCCCATCACCCTGTCCATTTGCCTTTCCAAAACTACCTCCAAAGCAAAGCAATCTCTTATAAAATCGCGCAATCTCTCATACAATCTCTCATACAGCTGAACATGATAGTGATTAGCAATCTCTTATACAGCTGAGCATGATAGTGATTTTGGGCTAGCATTGGAAATAATTCTTAGTTGAACCAGGTGTGGACAAACTCGGCATGATCTCCAAAGTAGATTGAAAGAAACGACAATCAGTAAAAATCTCCATAACTTTTCAGTGTATTTGTTATAAATTGGTTCTATTTAATTTACCAAAAAAAAAAATTAATAACGCTATCTAGTTGAGTTATAAAACTTCAAGAAAACTATTTCTAACTGACAGTTTAACCTAACCTGAATAATATGTACAACTGCAAATTTTGAATATTCGTGTTGTCAGATTTGACACCAGAAGTTCCAATCAAAAACTCAAATTTAGTAGTTATAAAGAAAGAAATAGATGGTCCGACCAGATTATGATTCAAGATGTACTACCAACCAAAGAATTAGAATTACTAAAATTTACGTACCATATAGAAAGAGCTTTTGACATACTCATAAACCAATTACTTAAATATGGACGAGAATAGGAATCGATGAAATGATAAGATCGAAATCTCTGGCTACGAAAAATCAAAGGCCGGAAACATGCATAACACAGGGCGCTACCGAGCTGACATACAGGTGGTGGATTCATGTCCATTCCAGCTGGATCCCCAATAAAATATCTAAAAGTTTTCCAAAACCCTTAAATATCTCTTTTCTAAATAGATAAATATGAAAAGTAGAATAAAAGAACCGGTTTACCTACTGTCCGCTGCCATCCTTTCATCGATTTCAATGCTTTTGTGCCTGTTCTCTTTGTTTCCAAAATTGCGAATACATTTGCTGAAATCTGCAGTTTGTTTTTGTGAAGCTTTGCCATTAGAGCAATTCACCTCATTCATGGCTCGCACAGTGTCAATGTCGTCTGTGCTGTATTTCCATTGAAGGAAACCATAGCATTTGCCACGAGCTCAATCTTGTTCTCCATTATTGGAGAAGCAGAAATGAAGTCCCAAAATTGAAACAATGAAATGAGTGAAGCCGAAAAGCAATTTAACAAAGCCCTTCTTCTCAGTTGTTCCTCCTTGTAATCATTACTTCTTTTGTACAAACAATGGCGTAGCACGAAAATGAAACGAGTGAATTGGAGAAGTAATTTTAGAAACCAGAAAATTATGGAAATTTCAGTCATATTTTAACGAAATTTGGCCATGATTTTTGTAAATCGAAGTTATAGTTGTTAAACTTCAAAATTTTATGTGTGGTAGAAGTTTTTGATGGTGTTGAATCCATTTCCACCATCAAAAACACGATTCAAACACTGCCTTTACAAGAATTTTTGAAATTTTTTTATCTCTCGATTCCAACCAACCACTTTTGACCATTCCTAAGCCTCGACTCCTTTGAAAAAGCCTTACTTCTTAACTGTTGGTCCTTGTGATCATTACTTCTTTTGTAAAATCAATTTGCACGAAATGTTTATATTTATTCTCACGCTCAAGGCTGTGATTGGGAGACTCTTGCCATCTTCTTGGAGCAATTTGACCAAATGCAAAAACAGGCTACCACGCTCTGCGCAAGGGTAATTCTTATAAACAAATCACTTAGCCAATGATTGGCTTAGTGCTTTGCCATAGTTATAGATGGTAGTACAAGCACGCTGACACACCTGAAATATTTCTCAACAAGCACTTTCCCGTTAAAGATTTCGCGAGTGACTTTCATCGTCCATGGCATGCCTGATAGTACATGGATCCACGATGGTTCGGATATGGTTCATACATATGGTGATAAGACAGTGGCCAACTGTATACATTCAATGTTTCTCGTTTGAAACTTAGCCGCGAATCGGGATTTTGCACACTATTGGATTCATGTGATCAGGTGGTCGAAATTTTAAACTTTGAAATGAAGCAGGCTTTCGGCGGGGAAATTTAAATGAGCTTCCCACGTGGAAACTTAAATTTAAGTGGGTACTTTTAATAAAATTCAGAAATACTATACTCATAAGATAATAAGTATATTTATTAAAACTTAACGATAATTAATAAGTATATTTATCACAATTTAACCAGAATTAAAAGCTATACACTATATATATTTTATGTTTCTCACGATGAGATGTTATTTTTTCTATCTCGTTTAAAACCCATTGATGAAGTTGAAATTTTGATTTCAAAAAAATATTTCATTTCGTTTCAATTGCTTCAACGTCTCCATTGCCAAATCTATCGTCTCCATTGACATACCATGTTGGATGCATGCATCATCACCCCGCGCCTTCCTACCCGAGCTTGACCTCCGGTTCCAGTTCGAATCTAGCACTGAGAGTGCTTCTTTGGTAATAAACATATCACGATGGAGCTTAAACTTCTCTTATAGTTCCGTATTCGCACACCTCGACACCAGGTATTGAGAAAATAATAAATCTGTTTAAACATGGCACAAAGAATTATTGATTGGAATTTCAAACACTACCCAAATATAAATCTTCATTGCAATGTCAAACGCTACTGAAATATTAATCTTCATTGCAGTATATAGGGTTTCATTTCCTCAAGTTTCTCTCAAGGCGGAAATCCTTCAGTAAAAGCTTAGCTTGCAAGTGAAATTATTTGCATTATTGGCGGATGGATTTTGAATTTAGTGTTGTAAGTTATCCTTGCACAAAAATTGGAAGATCGAGGAGAAAGCTTACTTGCTAAGTCGTATTCTCCCATTTCATCACTGAAATTTTTTAATTAAATTAAAGTTCATAAGGGTTTTTTAATGAGACGACTGAGTGGTATGTATAATGTCAAGTTCCAAAGCGGCACATACATTTTTGGCCTTGTGATAATTTTTGAATCAAAGTAACATTCATAAGGGTTTAGAGTTTTCTCGTGAGACGACTTAATGGTCTACACAATGTATGTTTCAATTCCTTGCATTGGAATTATCAAGATTACTTTAAGAAGTCTCAAATTTAACATAGTTAAAAAAATGAATATCCTCATTAAAAATAGAATTTGATTCCTTGAAGAAGGGAAGAGCAATAATGGATCAAATTACAAGACCTTACCTTACCGTGAGCGTGATGGAAACCTTGGACGTCGGTTGCCATAAGATTCGACTCGAAGCATACGTGAACAGCGTTAGATGACCTAAAAGAATTTTATAGGAGAATCGATATATTGAAGGTAGAAGAATTGTAGAAGAGAATCGATATTTTGAAGGTAGATGTATTATTATTCACATATACATTTAATATATTAAAATTATTTTATAGGAGAAACGATATATTGAAAATAGATGTAATATTATTCATATTTTCATTTAATATAGTTATGTTGTAATGTAGATTTATTTAATTGTAAATCTAGATTTTATTTATGTAAATTTATTCATTAAAATATAAATTTAAGCATTATTACAATTTGTACTCTAATATTACATAAATTTATATTTTATTTTAATTATTATTTGAGATTTTAAATGATAAATAAGTATAGTCACATAAAGTAACTATATTAGAAGATGGGTATAAAGTTTCATAAAATTATATTAAAAACAAATAAATATCTATTTATATTAAATTTATTTTCTAATTTAATATAATTTTAAAATGTATAGTGAAAATATATTATATTGGACTTTGTATTTGAGGATATTAATTATTTTAGGGGATTTCTCAATTATAAGGAAGACATTAGAACAATAAATTAAACTAGTCATTTTTTTAAACTTATATGAATTCATAAAAATATGAGTAAAATATCATATATCAGATTCCTTAATGGTTGATCACATGCATCATTTTAGTAATTAATGTTTGTATAGGACCCTATCTCATATTAGTTTCAGAGGATAGTTTTGAGGATGGTTCTTAACCCTTCTCACATTGGGTACCTTCTCTTGGATTTGGCTAAAAGATTTAGTAAACATTTGTGCCAAATTTGTAAGAGTAATTATTGTAGGTCTACAAGAATGGAAAGCAATTTCAATAGTGGATTGATTATGCTAGGGCTATAAATAAGGTGTTATTGCGAGCCTTGGATGTTTTTCATTTATTGATTAAGGTGGGAATTGGTGGGAATTTTTATGGTTTTGAGAATTGTAATTTAAATTTGGTACCTTATCCTTTAGTCTCCGTGGTATTTCTTCTAAAATATTAGAATTTTTTTTGTGATTTATGGGCATATGAAGAGGGGAGCTACTTTATTTGTATAACCTTGTTGCTATTACATTTGTGTTTAACAATGTTTATTCATTACTTATCTTTTGTTTAAATTTTTCAAGGTAGAAGGACTAGTACTCTTGCCAATGTAATAGATAGTGTAATGCTTATGGTTTTGGTTCATTCTAATGCAAAGAATATGGTCCTTTCCCTCTATCAATTTAGTTGTATAGATTTAATGGGTATATGTATCCTTATGTTATTCTTAGCTGGATTATCTATTTTAACAATTATTATATGATTTTTTTGGTTCTTTGTCTTAGTTATACTCAAGATATTTGTATCATTTCTCTATGTGTATATGACTTTTTTAGTTCCTTGTCTTAGTTCCACTCAAGATATTTGTATCCTTTCTCTATGTTTTTTAAGCGACAAACCTTTCTATTTCAAGGAGACAAATATTCTTTGCATGCTCATATCCTTATGTAACAAAAAGTATAAATAAAGATATCATAAAATATATATTAACAATGAGAAGAATTGAGAAGTACATATAATTATACAACTTCATTTTAATTACTCCCAACACAACACCATCATGAACATGTTTGTACATCAAAGAGAGGGAATATAGATATTCAATAAGTAAAATATAACATGATGTGAAATCTAACTGTAAATCTAGGCAATAATTGTTTCACATCTAAATCCAATACTTATACAAATTAAAATTTAAAAAAAAGATAGAAACTAATAAAAAAGTCAGAGGAACCAATAAACACCTAGCAACATCACTCAACCTTTCTAATAGATATTAAAATAAAACTAATAATTCATAGGTTTCAAATTATATATGTATATAAAATAATTTATTTATTTTTTAATAGAAATATGAAATATATATCATTATATATATATAATAAATATAATAATAATATATAATTATTAAAGTGGATAATAATAATTGAATTAGTTAATAAAAAATATTGATTTATATTAGAAAATCAATATGTAGTTTATAACTTAGGCCATCATTCTTTCATGGGTAATCCCACTTCCTATGGTTTTTATCATAAGTTCAACATATATGTGGTTCCCCTCGATAGCCATTAGCCTCCTCTCTCACAATCTGAGTGAATAAGTCTCTCTCTACATTAGTAAACCTTTTCTAAAACTCACCCTTGCTAATGGTGATTGAATTCCCTTCCTTTTTTCCAAGTAGTTTCTGTGCAATTGCATGCTTCTTTCCTTTGAATTTGAGGCTTCCCTTTTCTTTCTAATCATTCCTATCTTAGATTGCGTTTCTTTCCTTTGAATTTGAGGCTTCCTTTTTCTTTTCAATCATTCCTAGCTTAGATTGCTCGTAGTAGTACTTCATTTTTGTAATAGCCTTGACAGAATTTTGTGACTCATCAAACTCTATCATCTCCTTGAAATTATGTGGAAATATTTTTGAATCTTTTCCTTCTCATCCTTGTACTTCAATATTCAGTTAAATACCAAATAAATGCATAATTTTTTTTCATGTTTAATTATTAAAGTTGATATATATATATATATATATTATATATATATATATATATATATATATATAACTAAAAAATATTTCTGAATAAGTTATAAATAAAGCAATTCAATGTCTCTATTAAACATTACCAATGTGTCTATGAAGCATTACCAATGTCTCTATTAAGAATTACCTGGAAAAAAACACAACAAAATACAATTTTATATCAACTTTAAATAGATAAAGACAAACTATTTAATCACCTAAAAAGTCAAAAGTAAATATATTTAAAAAAATTGTGAAAATCTCTAATTTGTTTGATTAGACATTGTAACCATGTTTAAAAATGTTCTCAATATCCTTTATTTTGAACACCAATCAATAAATAAATTACAATAAATCTTAAATCAATAATAATTTATTAAGACAACACAAAGAGTTTAAGTGGAAAACCATGGGAAATGATCAACAATGATTTTTATTAATAATACAATATACATCAAAGTCACCTCCACTCCAATGTCCTATGCCTTCCACTCTTACGTGGAAAACCATGGGAAATGATCAACAATGATTTTTATTAATAATACAATATACATCAAAGTCACCTCCACTCCAATGTCCTATGCCTTCCACTCTCTCTTTTTTTTGCGAGTTGAAGGCCACAATACCATGTGTAACCAAAACCCTGTGCAAGCTATAAACCTGAATTATTATTTTTCACTCTCTATTTATTTTGTGAGAGATATACTATATTTAAATAGTCTAGACAAGGAAATACTAGAGGAACAATACCATGTATAACCAAAACCATGGGTCCCAAACAATAGATCCAAAACCATGTGCAAGCTATAAACCCAAATTATTATTTTTACAATGAGAACATCACAAATAAATATTTAAATATTATGACAACTATCAATATAACTTAATTTTGTTTTTATTTTTTATTTTTTAACATTGTATTTTATAATAACTGATTTAATGAGTCATCATTGAGACAACCATATGACTATTCCCATGGCTTAATCATTGAGACAACCATACGACTACTCCCAGGATATACCAGGTAATCATAAAAGAGCGCACACACACATATTTCACAAATTTATTTAGTTATAATATGATTTTAGAATTTTTGTTTGTTTTTTATTTAAGGAATATAAGGTTTGAATGTAACGTTAAATTATAGTCATTGTTTAAGCAAACTACCTTAAAAATTTGTGAAAACTTCATAATTACATTTGTGTATGTACATTGAATTTATATTATAGTTAGAAAACTTCATAATTGCATTTGTGTATGTACATTGAATTTATATTATAGTTATTAATTAAAAATTGAATACCAATTAGAATGATTTTGGAATGCATCAGTATAAATATGCATAGATTTTTTGGATCTCACATGTGACCTTTACACTATCAATAAAATATAAAATAAATTACATTTTAAAAATTGAAAAATATTATAACACAAAGTTAAAATTGATTTCTTGGGTTAAAGCCATTTTCCATAAACTAGGTGGAAATTGTTATACAAGTATTAAATTGCAATCATAAATGTTTAATTTAAAGGATTTTAATTTGAACATTATTTAATTGTTTTGATTTATTATTGTTAAGAAATTTACCCAAGAACACAAATTAATTATGGAGAATTAGTGAGAGAAATTAATATAAAAATAACCAGCAACAACCATAAACAGATAAACACACATGTTTATAATATGGGGAAAAACCCGATCATAATGAAATTTCATTATCCTTGGCCAAAACCCTGGCCAATCCGGCCAAGTGAGCCTTCACAGCTCACCTCCAGGCCCTTGCATTACAATGAAGTCCTTCCAGCCTTTTATAGGCTCCATTACATATAATACCACGGGCAGAATACCATGGGTGCACAATACCATGTGCCCCAAAAACCATCACTGTTTAACCTGGTCAACTTTGACTCTGAGTCAAGTTTACCTAACAACTCCCCCCCTTAAACTTGACTTGGGGTTCCTTGACTAACTCCAGCCAAACCTGCTAAGTGAGACAATCTCGCTCACTCTAGCTCTTACCCCCCTCAGAGTTTTTACCGGGGTATTGTTAACCCGACATCCCCCCTATCACCTAGGTCTAACCCAAACTTTTCTGGTGATCACCAAGGGGTACACATGCCTTACCAAGTCTTACAGTAGTATGCCCATTTACATGTAATAATTTTGACTTCATTAATTTTTTTTTTTACTGCTGCTGTGATTTTGATCCATCCTCTCTCAACAGGTGATGGGTTCAATTCTTGATCCCATCGGATTTCTTGTTTTCATGCTGGCTGAATTCATTTTTTGTGATTGCTTCCTTGATCTGGGATATCAACTCCTGCAATGCTTTCCTCTCTGATTCCTTCAAATCAGAAACGAAGTTGCTCTACTCCTTGAATGAAGTCATCCATGGCTCTGTTACAGGACTGCTCTCTGCAACACCATTTCCATTGGGCTAAAATAAATCCTTCACTAAAGGCGTACATTCGAAGCCCAAACCCTCAACCATGGCTCTGATACCAATTGTTAAGAAATTTACCCAAGAACATAAATTAATTACCGAGAGGAATAAATATAAAATTAACCAGCAATAACCATAAACATATAAATACACATGTTTATCCGGGAAAACCCCAAATCCGGGGAAAAACCCAATCATAATGAAATTTCATTATCCTTGGCCAAAACCCTGGCCAATCCGGCCAAGTGAGCCTTCACCGCTCACCTCCAGGCCATGATTTACAATGAAGTCCTTCCAGCCTTTTATAGGCTCCATTACATATAATACCACGGGCAGAATACCATGGGTGCACAATACCATGTGCCCCAAAACCATCACTATTTAACCTCGTCAACTTTTGACTCTATCCTGAGTCAAGTTTACCTAACAGAATCTGCCCAAACCCTTTCTGGGTATTGGAGATCTCATTCGCCTTAGCCTCTCCACCAATTTTCATGGCTAGAGCACATCTGATGCTACCCCAAATCAACACCTAATCAATTTGGGGAAGTCCTCCTCCTATATCCTATGTTTTTGTTTCATTTGTTTTCCCCTTTCCTAGGTTACATCACGTCTAATGGGTCTTTCTAGGTTGTCTTCTCAAGTAGGGCTTGACCTGAGATGGCTTCTCATTAGATGGGACTAATCACCATGCCTCTCCTCTTCCTATTAGGGACTTTGGTCTCGGTGGTCACATCCTGTAAACTACAGCTATGGGATCACATCTCCAACCATTGTGCCAATGCTTGCTTCCACTCGTCTATTGCATTCCCCAGTTCAACACTAAAATTGCCAACTTTTTCTTCTTTCCTTTACTATTTGTGGTCCAGAGTTGTCAATTCTTACCTCTTTCATTTGTTATCTCACAACTAGTGTTGCCGCCTCTTAATTCTTGGTTTCAGTTGTTCATCTCTATTTTCTTCCCTTCTTCTGTATTTGGTTCAATTTTTTGGTCCTGCTTCAGTAACTTTGATCTCTCTTTCCTCCACTCATTCATCCCTAATTTTGCTGTCTCTCCTTGCTTCTCCTCTTCTCACCTTCACTCACTTCTTAGCCTTCATTAAGATTTTCTATTGTTATAACCTCCCAAGCCATTTACTTTAATGTTGTAGGTTGTGTTACCACACTATCTAGCAAACCCTAAGGAGGGAAAGCCTAAGGGTCAAAGATGCTAGACTAAGAGATAACAATGGGACAATGTCCCACTATCACCACAATGATTATCCCCTGCTCTTTACGAACTTTCTCCAATGGGAGGATTCCCGACAGATAAACAATCACTTTTAATTGATGTTCCATGGTTTGAGGTACTATGTTATGAGGTTGTTATGAGGTAGGACTTCTTAACGAAAGCTCTATGTGATGGTATGGCACTTTAAAAGGGTTTTCGTTCCTTATTAGAGACCTAGAATAAAATTGCACGAGATCTAGGGTTTTGTGAATTATCGTGGTTAAAGGTACTCCCAAGATCAAGACAAGGAGAAGAAAGGGCTTCTTATGATTTGTTCCAATGAACACTAAGCTCATACAACCCTAGAAGAAGTCCCCAAGTCAAGGAAATGCAAACAAGGGTTTCCCTTCTAGGGCACACATGGGGCAACAATTTTTATGGATGAAAACACAGGGGATGCTTTTCAAACATTTAGTACTTGCGCTAAGGCCCTAAGCTTGAAGTTTATGATCACCGAATCCACCCTTTCACTCTGGAGAATTTCGCTCGATGCCCTATGCTAGCTATTCAAGAAGAGGGGACCAAAATTCCAGGAGAATAAAATATGGAGAAAGAAGGATTTGATCATGAAATTGTTTAGACCAGGGCCTTCTCCTTTGGGCTTATGGAGTCCTAGATGCTTCAGATTTGCCATAATTGTCTTTAAGGAGGTAAAGAATTGATGCCCTAGCTCCCAAACCTCAACAATTACCCACTCAAAATTTATGGAGTTTTATGGAAAAAGAACAAAATTTCATCAACTAGGAACATTCATCACATGTCATGCTATGAGTAGCATGTGCAATTTCCAACCAAATGGTTTTCAAAATAAATATTCAACAATTAGGGCACAATATAACACTAATCTAGTTGCAACAATTCCATACATTAAACATTTTTCAAGATTGAAACTTCAACAAGGGGCACTTACAAGATGCCAATATGATATATCCATCCACAATTCAAGAGATAGCTCCAAAAATTATCGAATTTCATCTCCAAATATCAAAATGCATCCAAGACATCAAATAGCTAATCCAAAGAAAAAGTTTTTATTTGCCAAGAACGCCGAAGTTCCCAAGTGTGATGATGATCCAAAACAAATGAAGATGAGTTTTATTTATATGAGACGTAGTAGGTTGAATTGTTAGCCCAAGGCCCCTAACATTATCAAAATGTGCAAAATACATGCCTTCGTTAGAAACCGACGAAGCAACATTTACAAATTATGAAATAACCATCCAACTGCTAGCCGAATTGATGACATCATGTTGATGTAGGGATGTTTGAGGGCCGCGTTGAGTCCTCTTGGTGCCAAAGTGTGTGAGAGGGCTCCATAAATCATGAAAAAGGGGATGTTTCCTTACTCTCCATGCAAGTCATCATGTGGGGCCCCAAAGTGAGTTTGGGGCACAAAAGCTGGTCTCATGGGTCTCCTGATGATAAAAAAGCCCGTGATGCTCCAATACTGAGGGCTTCGATGATGGTGCTTACCCTCCCATGTCTCAAGGGATGAGACACACCTCCTATGGACCTTGGATCAACTACCATATAATGTTAAGTTGGTCAGGGCACATTGGTCTAAGCACATTATCTCGTGAATAATGTAGAGCAATGAGAAAACTGCTAAAAATGTTGAACATTCCCATGGCATGGAATGATGCTCTACACATGATGAGAGTTTAATGCCTCTCAATGCTTCACCCAGGGGTGTCAATATGATACTTTGGTGGACCTTGGCCCCTCTTAAGTTTCCCAACCCATGATGAAACCACCTACCAATAATATATAATATCTAATGTGCATCCTAACAATTAGGTACAATAATTCATTAGTACATCTAAGTGAACAAGGATTGTTTCTCAAGGGCACATTGAGACTTCATAGTGGGATTCCTTTCCAAATTTAGTGTTACCTCCTTGGGTAGGAGTGGGTAATAAACAACCCTATTAGGTGTTCCCAGTCCCTAAGGGAAAAGACAGGTCTTTGGTACATCATTTAATTGAAAGGTGTCATGTGAATGATGATGAATGGATGGGGACACGGGGGTCTCAAAGCCAAATGCCATGGGTTCAAGGATGGAAATGATGATTATTTGGGTGTATAGATGTAGGAGTGAGCAATCGTTGATAAATGAGTTAACTCGTCCTTTGTTTTACCTCCATTTTTTACTATCCTTTTTCCTTTTCTTGATTTTTGTTTGTATTACTGGTCTGGTCTCTAGGAAATGAGAGCATGATGTGTATGATATAAGTAGTTATTAACCCCTTGAGGTGGGGTAGTTCATCGCCCACTAGGGGTTGGGACATGCATGGGCTCCTCAATGATTTGGGGCCACTCATAGGGCCCTAGGAACCAAGTTAATGGCCATAATAAGGGGTAGATCTCATGCTCAACTTTTTCCCATGTGATGTATTAAATGTCCCAACCATCTTTTTCATTTTATAATATTCTTTTTCTTTTGTTTCCTTCTTGTCGCCATGATATGCTTTTAACATTCTTTTAGTTGCATCAACCTCTCGGGCAACATTTCCAGGCCCGACCTAGACATGTGGACAAGGGAAGGGGGTGTGCGAGTGCGTTTTGGAGCTAGAGAAGGAATATGATGAAACATGGGTTGTAATTTGTGGAGGGGAGGGAAAAATGTGGATGGGGAAAATGGGACCGCGCTACCAAAATTAGGGTTTCCCATGTAGTGCCCTTCCTGAAGACATAGGCTAATAAGGGTGATCCGATAGGATTAGGATTGTTCCCCATTTGAGGTGAGGGAACAAAAATATGATCAAAGCCCTTCTGTTTTTCTAGGTCACTCAATAATCCATTCCCAGGATGCCCTAGGAAAAACAAGTATAAGCACCCAATTGCACAAAGAACATACCTTTTGGGTTGGATAGCCCACCTTAAAACATATGTCCTCTAAAGATGGGTGAGAGGACATATGACTGATGCAGGGAACGAAGATCAAATGGAAAAATGTATCAGCTACGCTGGTGGCTATCAGGGGCTATCTACTATTGGCTGAAGAGAGATCTAAGAGAAATTTTTCACCTATGGGGTCACCCACTTTTGGTGGGTAACATGCATTTTTGGTGCTGAGATTACAAAACTCACATCTTTTGCATATCTCAACAAGCTCCTACATCATCAACTACCATCAAGTACAAGTATGAATATTCTAATTCTTCTCACGTTCCTTTCTATTTTCATTTATATTTTTGATATTTCGCATTCTAGTTATGAATTTGTATTACCACCCAAACCCTCCCTTTAAATGACAATGCCTCATATATATATATATATATATGAGACCCTAGGGTTAATGGAAGGTACAGGATAGACCTTAGGGATAATGAAAGAGTGATACGTATTGCAACCTTAGTATCTTCTTCACACGTTGTAGGTCAATTGCTCTCTGACATAGGGGGAAATACATAAAAGAAACTAAGTCTAATGAATGATAATATTTTCGAAGTGTTGTAGACTTATCATTAATATGATTTGTGATATTTCATGATCTATATTGCAAATTTATGCAAATAGAAAATAAAAGGATGGGTTTTTTTGTTTTTGAGAGTGGTTGAAAGGAAACAATAATGTTTAAACTAGAATTATGACTATGGGGTTTAAAAGCCAGATTTGGAGGGTTTCTTGTTTAAGAATGATTGGGGCCAACAAAATTTCAAATTGCATATTGTCTCCAACCCTTTCATGTTATTAATTGATGATTTGTTTGAAAGGGCTTGTTACCGAAAATTTTTGCAGCTCTAGTGGATATCCTCACTAGGAAGATCCAAACTTCGTGGCAACAGGGGAATGGCGACCACTGTCACCTCAACAACCTTCCCCCAACTATATAGTGGTATATTGCACCACATGAAAGAATTCTCTGTATGTGGATCACCTAGAGTATATTCATCAAGGAAGGTTTAAACGATGTGGCATGTTTTCTTAGAAATGAGTGTAGAATCAAAATGTAATTGGTCAAATCTTATATAAACATAAAAGTGAAGAAATTCACTGGTTTACCTTTTATTTTTATGGTTATGTTTTTCTATAAATTATTTTATGTTTAGATTTTTCTATTCTAAGGGTTTTTGAATAATAAAAATTAAGGACAATTGCAGAATTTTGTAAAAAGAGATGGTTATTTGGTGGGATAAGGAGTGTGCCTTATTTTGACTAGGGCTATGGGGTCAAATCGATGCCCTTGTTGAGTTGGTTGATCAATGCTTGTGGATTATGGCCGAAGGTGGAATCCCAAAAGTTAAATGAGCTCGTGCTTAATCAAGAACAAATTTTGAAACGAAGCCCTATTAGAAAGGATTATACTTGGAGAAAATCCTTCAACAAATAACTCGATTTTGATGCAAAATAAACTAAAGCCCTTGGTGAGGAGCACTAGGGCTTGGCCGAACAAAAAGAAGTAAACTCTACCTTACACCAACAAGGGAGATTTAAGAGTAAAACCCTAGACATCCCTAAGCAAGTGATAAAGATTCCTTTCAAATGGATTGATCTAGTTAGTTTTTGTAGTATTCTTTAGTTATCCACAAAACGCCTTAAGAAATATGTGAAATCAACCAAGAAAGATAATTCATGATGAACACCAAAGATTTCATGAAAATATTTCACATTATGGAAAAACGATATCAACAATTCACAACAATCTACAAAGGAGGGAGATTTCTCTTTTTATAGATTAGGATCTCAACATCTTTCCTCCTTTTGCTTGAAAGAACAAGCGACTTTTCATCAACAATATGCCTCATGATTAAGTCAAACTACAAGTTATTTCATTACATTACTTAAATGTCAAAATAGGTGAGACATCCCACCAATTAGAGGTTTGATTTGACAAAAGGAGGTCCTAATTGGTCCATGGGTACAACGTTCCATCAACCAATAGCTTGACATTCCTTGTAAAATTAACTTGAGTACTTAGGAAGTAAAAAATTCCACATTGTTTTGCTGCTTGAATGAAGACGTTGGCCTTTCCAATGGCTAGTATAATGTGGATGACCTCGCTTTCCTTGGTGCAAAGATGATTCAAACCGTGCCTTTAGGTTCGTTGCTTGATTTTGACTTGAAATGTACCTTGGATTGCTTGGAGACCTATATGGCCTTATGTTTTTCCTCAACATTCCTCCAAATTGACCTTTACATGTTCCAATGGGTAGAAAGGGTGGACAACACTCTTTTGTCTAGGTCCATTTTCCCACTTTTTGTGTGGTTTAAGGCTTGAACTTTCCTGAACATGAGTTGTCCTTGTTCCATGACGTGTCATTGACTTGCTTTGACATCTTGCTTGCTCAACACAATTTCCATGATACCTCTTTTAACCTCATGGTTGCACCAAAAGTAGAATTTGACTTGTTTTGTAGGTACCTAAAAGATGCAAATGAGACATTAAAGGGGGCGTTATGAGTGCCTTGACTTGGATTTGATTGCGCTCAACTTGGAGGTCATAAGAGACCTTTTCACTGCCTTGGAGGATGTGGGTCACTGCATTAGGGAGTGCAAATGTCTCGCAAACTGTGAGACTTCAATGAAGAATGATGGTCATGGCCAAATAGGTGTGCATACATATGGATATGGTTGATTTGGGGAACAAAAGGTGCATTAAGATAATGGGAAATTGAGGGGAAAAGTACAATAAGCGATCAATAGGGCTACTCAACAAGTGCACCCATAAATCATTTGTCGTAGTAGATCCACATCCTGAAGCTCGCATATCACCGTAGGAGATAAGAATGTTGCATGATACTTTCTTTCCCATACTATTTTTCTCTTTTCCTTACCCATCGAATGTTGAATGAAATCCTTTCCTTCTAGTACTAACCTTTCTCTAGTGGCTTGTGGATTATACTAGCTTCATAAGGTTTCGATAATTAATATCCTCTACCAAGTCGAGTGATGCTCTGTTTTTGGGAGGGACCATTGTGAGAGAAACCTAGGCCTTATATGTTGAGGGTTTCTCAAAAAAGTAATAGCACCCCCATTCATACTTTTACTAATGAACCCTTTCTCTTGTATCCTCTCTCTCTCTCTTTCTTTTTCTTGCCCCTTTCCTAGGCTACATCACCACTAATGGGTCTCTCTAGGTCGTTTTCTTAGGTAGGGCCCGACTTGAGATGGCTTGTCCTTAGATGTGACCAATCACCATTCCTCTCCTTTGCTTATTAGGGACTTTGGTTTTGGTTGTCTCATCCTATAGACTGTAGCTATGGGATCACATCTCCAACCATTGCTCCAATGCTTGCTTCCACTCATCTATTGCATTCCCCAATTCAAAACTAGGAATGTCAACTTTTTCTTCTTTCCTTTACCATTTGTGCTATGAAGTTGTCAATTCTCGCCTCTTTCATTTTCTATCTCAACTAGCATTATCACCTCTTACTTCTTGGCTTGAGTTGTTCATCTGTATTTTTGTCCCTTCTTGCTTATTTGGTTCAGCTTTTTAATCCCATATTTAGTAACTTTGATCTCTCTTTCCTCCACTAGTTCATATCTTTTCCACCTCTGCTTCCTTCTCCTCTTCTCACCTTTACTTGCTTCTCACCCTCATTTAGATTTTCTATTGTTATCGCCTCCTTGTATGTGGAAAGAAATTTACTTTTATGTTGTAGGCTATGTTACCACAATCTAGCAGGCCTTAAGGATGGAAAGGCTATGGGTAAAAGAGCTAAACTAAGTGATAAAAATGGGATAGTATCCCATTGTCACCACAACTAGTGTGCCTTGCTCTTTATGGAATTTCACCAATGGGAGGAGTCCCGATAGATAAGTAATTTTTTTATATTGATGTTCTGTGGTTTGAGGTACTAGGTGATGAGGTAGGACTTCTTAAGAGAAGCTCTATGTGATAATAGGGCACTTCAAAAGGGTTTTCGCTCCCTATTAGAGACCTGGAAGAAACTTGCACGAGATCTATGGTTGTTTGAATTGTTTTGGTTAAGGGTATTCTTGAGATCAAGGTGAAGAGAAGATAGGGCTTATTATGATTTATTCCAATGAATATTAAGCTCATACAACCCTCGAAGAAGTCCCCAAGTCAATGAAATTCAATTATGGTTTCCCTTCTAGGGCACACCTCGGGCAAGAGTTTTTATGGATGAAAACACAAGGGATGCTTGTCAAACTTTGAGGTCTTTTAGCTAAGACCCTAAGCTTGAAGTTTATGATCCCGGAATGCACCCTTTCACTCTCTAGAGAATTTTTGTTTGTGCCCTAACCTATCCATCCAAGAAGAGGGGACAAAAACCTTGGGAAAAGAAAATATGGAGAAACAAGGATTTGATTTGGAAATGGCTTGGACTAGTGCCTTCTCCTTTGGGCTTATGGAGTCCTAGATGCTTCATATTTTCCATAGTCGTCTTTAAGGAGGTCAAGAATTGATTCCCTAGCCACCAATCCTCAATAATTACCCAATCAAAATTTATGGAGTTTAATGGAGGAAAAACAAAATTTCATCCACTATGAACATTCATCACATGTCATGCTATGAGTAACATGTGCAATTGCCAACCAAATAACTTTCAAAATAAATATTCAACAATTACAACGCAATGTAACATTAATCTAGTTGCAACAATTCCATACATTAGACATTTTCCATGAATAAAACTTCAACAAGGGGCACTTACAAGATAACATTATGATATATCCATCGACAAATCAAGAGAGTGCTCCAAATAAAATCAAATTTCAGCTCCAAATATCAAAATGCATCTAGGACATCCAATAGCTAATCCAAAGAAAAAGTGTGGATTTTCCAAGAAGGCCGAAATCCCAAGTGTGATGATGATCCAATACAAATGAAGTTGAGTTTTATTTATATGAGACCTATTAGGTTGAATTCTTAACCCAAGGCCCCTAACATTATAAAATTGTGCAAAATACATGCCTTGGTCACAAGTCAACCAAGAACCTTTTTCAAATTATGATGCTCTACACATGATGGGAGTCCAATGGCTCTTAGTCCTCTTCCATCGGGGTGTCAATATGATCCTGAAGATAGATGTGTAAGTAAAACCCTGGACATCCCTCAACAAATGAAAAAGTTTCCTTTCAAATGGATTGATCTAGTTAGCTTTTGCAGTATTCTTTAGTTATCCACAAATCACCATAAGAAATATGTGAAATCAATGAAGAAAAATAGTTCATGATGAACCCAAAGATTTCATGAAAATTTTTGACATTAAGGAGGAATGATCTCAACAATTTATAATGATTTTCAAAGGAGGGAGATTTCTCTATTTATGGATTAGGATCTCAACTTCTTTCCTCATTTTGCTTGAAAAAATAAGCGGATTTTCATCCACAGTATGCTTCATGACTAAGTCAAACAAGTTATTTAATTACATTACTTAAAATTCTCAAAATAAGTGATATGTTCCACCAATTAGTGGTTTTATTTGACCAACGGAGGTCCAAATTGACCTAAGGGTACTGTTACCACACAATCTAGTAGGGCCCTTGGGAAGGTAAACCTAAGGGACAACTACTAGACTTAGCGACAATAATGGGACAATGACCTACTATCACCTCAATCAAGGTCGGGCCCTTGGGAAGGTAAACCTAAGGGACAACTACTAGACTTAGTGACAATAATGGGACAATGACCCACTATCACCTCAATCAAGGTCGAGCCCTTGGGAAGGTAAACCTAAGGGACAACTACTAGACTTAGTGACAATAATGGGACAATGACCCACTATCACCTCAATCAAGGTCCCCTGCCTTTTATGGACTTTCATCGTTGGGAGTCATCCTGGTAGGAAGCAAATTATTAGGAATGAATAGGTCAATGATTTAGGTGTTAAGTGATTCCACTAAGCCCATTGAAGGAGAGATATGATAATGGTTCAATGCCTCAAGGAAGCTAAAGGATCTCCAAGAAAGACCTAGGAGGAGATGATGATTTAGGGCTTGATATTTGTAATGATAATAGTTATGCCTAAGGTCAAGATTCCATTAGATGAGGTGGGACCTCTCAAGAAGCTTTATGTGATGATTTGAGACCTAAGAAAGACTTGCGCTAGACCTAGGGTTTTATGAATAACGTGGGAAGAAATTCTTCCAAGGCACTTTCTAGGTCAAGGCAAGGGAGGAGAAAGGGTTTTCTATGATTTATTCCACCGAATGAAATGCTCATACCATCCTAAAGAAAGTAACCTATCCAAGGAAATACAAACTAGGTTTCCCTTTTGGGGCACACCTAGGGCACACGAATTTATGGATGGATCACTGTGAGAAATCAACCAAAATTGGAGATCCTCAAGACAATACCTCAAGGAAGAGTCTGGTCATAACAAAATCCAAAAAATCCTCCTCTATAGGATTTCGTTTGATGCCCTAGTTAGGCGTCTAAGGAAAGAGGGGACGAAACTTTGGGAGGAGAAAAGAAGAAAGAAAGAGAAGTTGATCATCAAATGACTTAGGCCAGTGCTTTCTCCTTTGGGTTTATGAAGTCCTAGATGCGTTAGATAAGCAAAATTTGTCTTCAAGGAGGCTAAAAGATGATGCATTTTATCACTAGGAAGATTCATTGTATGCTATACCATGAATAACGTATTCACGAGGCAGCCAAATAGCTTTCAAAATTATCTTCAAAAAATTAGGGTACAATAGCAGTTACTCTAGTTACAACAATTACATACATTAGACAATTTGCAAAGAAATATTTCATTAACAAGAGAACATACAAACTAGTCATGTAGTATATCCATCCATATTCAAGAGGTAGCTCCGAGACAAGATCAAAAGTCAGCTCCAAGTATCATAGTGCATCCAAGATACTCCAAATTTTCCAAGAGAAAAAGCATGAATTGCCTAAGAGGGAAAGAATCCCAAGTGATGATGATGAGTTCTCACAAATGAGACTCGCTTCTATTTATATGAGTCTCTCTAAATCGAATTAGTCTAATGAGCCCTCACAAATGAGACTCCCTTCTATTTATATGAGTCTCTCTAAATTGAATTAGCCTAATGTGCCCCCAAAATTGTAAAAAAATGTGCCAGAAACAAGTCTTGGCCATAACCTGACTAAGTAGCTATCACAAGTTGTGAAAAAGGCATCCATATGCAAGTCAAGTTGATGACATCATGATGATGTAGGTCGTTGGGGAGCCAGGTTGAGTCCTCTAAGTGACATGATGAGAGAGAGGTCTTCAATAAAAATGAATTGGGGGATGGCCCCCAATTTTCCATGCAAGTCTGCATGTAGTGCCCCATAGTGGGTTTGGGGCACAAATGTTAGTCTCATGGGTCTCTTGATGAAAGAGAAGCTTCTAGACTGTTCCCAATGAGGGCTCTGATGATGGTGCCTTCCCTCCCAAGTGTCAAAGGTGAGACAAAGCTCCTTTGGGCCATGGATCAGCTACACTAATCATGCTAAGCCAGTTGGGTCATGCTGGTCCAAGTGCGTCATCTTGAAGATAATGTGCGCAACGAACAAGCTGTTAAAGGTGCTAAGAGTGCCCATGGCATCAAATGTTGTTGAAACACATGATATAGTGCTATGGATCTCAATACAGCCCCAATAAATCCCAAGATGCTCCTTTGGTGGGCTTGAGCACCAGTTAAGTTTCCCAGCCCATGATGAAACCACTTGCCAATTACATAGAAGATCCAATGTGCTTCCTGATCATTAGGTACAATAATTCATTAGTGCATCCAAGTGAACCAAGCTTATTAATCAAAGGCACACATGAGACTTCATAATGGGATTCCTGTCCATATTTGGGGCTATACGCATGTAATAGTGTTACGTCCCTATGTAGGAGTGGCTAATAAACAACCCTATTAGGTGTTCCCATGTGCTAAGGGGAAATATAGGTCCAATATACATCTTTGAATTGATATGGGTCATGTGAATAATGATGAGATGGATAAGGACACGGGGTCTCAAAGCCAAATGCCATAGGTTGAAGGATGGTAATGATGAGGGATGTCAGCATATTGAGGTGTATAAATGTAGGGGGGAGAAATCATGGATACATGAGTTACCTCGACCTTTTTTTCCACCCTTTTTCATTTGCCCTTTTTCTTTTCTTGATTTTTTCCTTGTATTATTGCTTGGGGCTCCAAGAGATGAGAGCATGTTGTGTATGATATAAGTAGTTATTACCCCTTAAGGAGGGGTAGTTCATCTCCCACCAGTGTTTGTGACATGCATGGGTTCCGTAATGATGTGGGGCCACTCATGGGGCCCTAGGAACCAATGTGATGGCCATAATGAAAGGTTAGATCTAATGTTTGGCTTTTAGCAATGCGCTCATATAATGTCCCGAATTTTATAATATTCTTTCCTTTTGTTTCTTACTCTTGGCCATGATATGCTTTTAAATTATTTTTTTTGCTACATCATGCGCTAGGGAAATATTTCGAGGCCTGACCAAAACATGTCAACAAGGGGAGGGGGTGTACCAGTTCCTTGTGGACCAAGTGGTCATGTGGACCCAGAGAGGGAAGATGATTAGATAGGGCTTGTAATGCATGGAGGGGAGTGAAAAATGTGAAATGGGAAAACAAGACCAAGCCACCAAGATCGAGGTTTCCCAAGTAGTGCCCTTCCTGAAGTTATAAGGATATCGGGGAGATCCCACGAGACTATGATTGAGTATTAACCCCCCTTTTAAGGCGAGGGAACAAAATTACAGTCAAAACCCGTCCTCCTTCCAAGTCACCCAATAATCTATGGCCACTGTACCCAAGGAAAAACAAGCATAAGCATTCGATTGCACAAAGAAAAACATATTTTTAGGGTTGGATCAATGGCTAGCCCACTTTCATATATACGTTTTCGACAGATGGGTTAGGGGACATATGATTATCTCAGGGAGTAGAGATGAAATGGAACAATACATCGTCTACACTGGTGGCTATCAGGGGCTGTTGGCAACTAGTTAAAGACAAATCATAGGAGAAAAATTCTCCCATGTGGTCACCTGCTTTTGGCGGGTAACAGGTACAATGTTCCATAAAGGAATGGCTTGACATTCCTTGAAAAATTAACTTGAGTTCTCAGGAATTAAAAAATTCCACTTTGTTTGCAAAACGTTGCTTGAATAAGGATGTTGGCCTTTACAATGGCTAGTATAATGTGGAAGACCTCCCTTTGCTTGGTCCAAAGATGATTCAAACCATACTTTTAGGCTCCTCTGTTATGAATATAATTCATATAAAAATAATAAATACAAATATAAATATAATAATAATAAATAATAATTAATTAACTAATGGTTAGTTAGTTAGTAATGAAGAGGCATGTCTTAGAGACATGACCATTCATGAAAGAGCACTTGCCTAGGGTATATAAGCAAGCCCTCATTTTCATTTGTAATATCTCATCTTACACCAATTCATTATACAATATTCAATATACAGTTACATGTCTTATAATAAACATTTACATCTTTGAAGTATTTTAAATATTTCTGCTGCGTATACGACTTTTGGTCATTACATTGGTATTAAAACATTCCTCTGTATATACAAACTTTGTTCCTTGATCGATTTTGACTTGAAATGCCCATTGGATTGTTTGGAGACCTAAATGGCCTTCTCTTTTGCCTCAACATTCCTCCACATTGACCTTTACATGATCCAATGGGTAGAAATGGCGGACGACAATCCTTGTCTTGGCCCATTTGCTTTCTTTTTTGTGTGATTTAAGGCTTGAACTTTGCTGAACATGACTTGTCCTTGGTCCATGATGTAACCTTGACTTGCTTTGACATCTTGCTTACTCAGCACATTTACCATGTTACCTCTTTTAACCTCATACCTACCTTGAAAGGAGAAGTCATCCTGTTTTGAAGGTACCTCAAAGATGGAAAAGGGACTTTAAAGGGGGCATTAAGAGTCCCTTGACTTGGAGTTGATTAAACTTTACTTGGAGGTTGCAAGAGATCATTTCACTTTTTTGGAGGATGTGGGACACTGCCTCAGGGAGCCTAAATGCATCGCAAATAGTGAGACTTCCATGAAGAATGATGGCCATGGCCAAAGCGGTGTTCATACGTAGGGATATGGTTGATTTTGGGAACAAAAGGTGCATTGAGATAATGGGAAAGTGAGGGGGAAAGAACAATAAGAAATCACTATTATAGGGCTGCTCAACAAGTGCTCACATAAATCATCAGTCGTAGTAGATCCACTTCCTAATGCTCGCATATCATCATAGGAGATAAGAATGTTGCATGATGTTTTCTTTCCCATACTCTTCTTCTCTTTTCCTTACCCATCAAATGCTGAATGGAATCCTTTCCTTGTAGTGCTAACCTTTCCCTGTGGCTTGTGGATTATACTAGCCTCATAAGGTTTCCATAATTAATATACTCTACCAAGTTTAGTGATGCTCTGTTTTTGGGAGGGAACATTGTGAGAGAAACCTAAGCCCCATATATTGAGGGTTTCTCAAAAAATTAATAGCACCCCAATTCATACTTTTACTCATGAACCCTTTCTCCTTTATACTTATTTACTTCCTAATCAACTTGGGGAAGACCTCCACCTATATCCCCTCACTCTCTTTCTTTTGTTTTCCCCTTTCCTAGGTTAAATCACCACTAATGAAATTATAGAAAATGATTTTGATATCTCATGCAAACTCCGGAGTCCGGACATTATATTACAGGCTAAAATTGTTAAAGATAAAAAATAATGCTACAGAAAGAATGATAAAAAATCATATATAGTAACAATATATATAAACCACCTATGTTATAAATTTCAATGGCGAAAATCTAATTAATAATAAATGTATTATTATTTTATGGCTTAAAAGCAGCCTAGCCAATCAACATCCTGATCCAGCCAAGTGAGCCCTCTAACCACTTTACAATGAAGAATCTCTAACTATATTGAAAACTTCATTACATATAATCCATGGGCTCTAATACCAAGAACCATAAAAAACTGTATCTTCTCACGTAGGGCCCAACATAAGATGTCTTCTCCTAAGATGGGACCAATCACCATGCCTCTCCTTTGCCTATTAGGGACTTTGGTCTTGGTCGTCGCATCCTCTAGACTGCAGCTATGGGATAACTTCTCCAACCATTGCTCCAATGCTTGCTTCCACTTGTCTATTGCATTTCCAGTTCAACACTAGCATTGTCAATTTTTCTTGTTTCCTTCACTATTTGTGGTCCAAAGCTATCAATTCTCACCTCTTTCATTTGCTATCTCAACTAGTGTTTTCACCTCCTACTTCTTGGCTTCAGTTTTTTATCTCTATTGTTGTCCCCTCTTGCATATTTGGTTTAGCTTTTTGGTCCTGACTTCATTAAATTTGATATCTCTTTCCTCCACCATTTCATCCCTACCTTTGTCGCCTCTCTTTCATTCTCCACTTTTCACTTTCACATGATTCTCTACCTTCATTGAGATTTTCTATTGTTATCGCCTCCTTGTATGTGGCAAGCCATTTATTTTTAATTTGATATCTCTTTCCTCCACTATTTCATCCCTACCTTTGTCGCCTCTCTTTCATTCTCCACTTTTCACTTTCACATGATTCTCTACCTTCATTGAGATTTTCTATTGTTATCGCCTCCTTGTATGTGGCAAGCCATTTATTTTTATCTTGTAAGTTGTGTTACCACACAATCTAGCAGGTCCTAAGGAGGGAAACCCTAAGGGTCAAAGAGATAGACTAAGTGATAACAGTGGGACAATGTCCCACTGTCACCACAGCCAATGTCCCCTGCTCTTTACAGACATTCACTAATGGGAGGAGTCCCGATAGATAAATAATCACCTTCAATAGATGTTCTAGGGTTTGAGGTACTAAGTGATGAGGTAGGACTTCTTAAAGGAAGCTCCATGTGATAATATGGCACTTCAAAAGGGTTTTCGCTCCCTATAAGAGACCTAGTAGAAAGTTGAATGAAATATAGGGTTTTGTGAATTATTGTGGTTTAAGGTGCTCCCGAGATCAAGACAAGGAGAAGAAAGGGTTTCTTATGATTGGTTCCAATGAATATTAAGCTCATACAACGCTCAAAGAAGTGCCAAAGTCAAGGAAATGCAAACTAGGGTTTCCATTCTAGGGCACACGTCGGGCAAGAGTTTTTATGGATGAAAACAAAAGGGATGCTTGTCAAACTTTGAGGACTTGTCAGTAAGACCCTAAGCTTCAAGTCTATGATACCGGAATCCACCCTTTCACTCTCTAGAGAATTTCGCTCTACACCCTAAGGTAGACATCCAAGAAGAAGGGACTAGAACTTTGGGGGAAGAAAATATGGAGAATGAAGGATTTGA
>APFE030911858.1:63592-134872 GCA_000404065.3 Pinus taeda | reverse complement strand
TATATACATATTATATTATTGATAAAATCGCCTTCCATTTTTCCTATATACCATGGAGATTTTCCCATTTATTATACATATAAATTTGTGGGGGTTCTTAAAATTTTCCCTGGTAAGGACATAGCTTAATAGAATGAAGATTATGCTTATAAGAGATCTTAAGGGAATAAATTTTGAACTCTTATGAGGTAAATGGAAAACAAAAAATATAAAATGACAATTTCCATCTCCATAGATCATGGTCAACACGAAGAAAGATTAAAACAAAAGTATGTAAATGGAAACTATATATGTCTTAAAAAATTGATGGTTAATTGTGTTCCATCCTAGAACAAATTCTGAAGATTTTACTCATGAAAGACAAGTCCCTGTACAAAGTATGATATGTAATTTAATTATTGTCTTTCAATTTAATATTGTTGTGTGGATTGGTGCATCTACATGTAATGATTCAGTTCATTTTTGATATTGTTTTGCCAATGAATGAATCATTTAATTCACCCTTAGTAGGAAAATGCTCCAAATATACACTATTGGAGGGAACTAAACATTACCAGGTTATTATTCAGATAGTGAATAGCAATATGCGTAATTAATTGGAGATGCATATTTTGGAACCTACAGGTCTCTTTCAGTAAACAAATATCCTAATAATTATAACTAAAGTAGATAAGAGGCACAAATTATGCTCCAATATAGATGGAACTAAGGTTAAAGTTGTGGAGGAAATGAAGAAGTACAACTCACTGTATTCATGTTGAAGGAGACATCATACATTAATAAATTATGACTCTGTTAAGAAATTCAATGGGACTGAAACCAAAAGCACATCTTGTGTAAATAGATAATGGGAGTGTCAAACGAACTCTTGGTTCTTCTCAGTTAATAGAAGAAAGACAATATTAATCTTAAGAGCACATTCTCGAAGGCTCACTCAAATTGTAATGTGTAAAAATTTGCAACCTAAAGTGTGTAACCTCAAGATCGATAACCATAATGTACATATCCATCTAGATATATATGGGTTTTTCCTAATATCTCACAAATAAGAACCTTACAAAAGGATGCTTTCACGAGAATGATTAAATATATTGCAAATATACTTCTTGTGGAAAGTGATAAGGTAAAAATGATTAGTGTGTTTCTAATTTATATGAATGAAGTATACCTGGAAATTAGATATGGTGGTGCTTGATGCATTAGAGAAATTCACAATGGCCTAATGACTAATAGGAATTATCCACTAGATTTGGAACATGACTGGTCGAAATTAATAAACCAATCTTTAGTACGTGAGAAGTTTTCACATTAATATAAATTATGATAATCAAAGGATCTTAGGTTGGTAGTAAAATATTGGATGCATCAAGTAAAATGGAACATATAAGATGTTCTAAATGAGGAAGAAAGACGATAGAAAATCATGCAACACCTTGTTCCTAAATTAAAAAGATGATGGCTAAGTGGCAGTGGTAATTAGGATTGTTGTGAACAAAGATATTGGGATCTAGCAAGCTAATCAATTAGTTAACTATCATACCAGATTAGATGCATATGTTGTACCACTATTTCCTACCAAGCAGTATGGGGAGTTTTACCTATCAAATTGCATTGATAGTGTTGGCTGGTTTTGAATAGGACATCATAACAATTGTTGCATAAATGATGTAGGAATTCATGGTAATGAATTATATAATTGATTTTTTTTTTCCAAGGGTGATTTAATATTAAAATGAGGTGTTAACATGTAAATTCCATAGGATTCCACCCTGGTACACATAATGCCTAAAAGCATAGAGGGTGTGGAATTGAAAACATTGTAACTTTCATTTATAACTTATGTATAGGAGGTGTATGTACTTGCATACTGATTTTTCAATTGGTTTTGGACATACACTGAATTATTCATGGCCAACAAGGTGTTGAAGGTAGTGTTAAAAAGAGCAACAAGAAATCATATGACATAGCTAGTTTATGTGTAGATTACTTTTGAGTACCAAACAATTATTTTCCTAAAGACAAGGCTAAAAGTTGTTATTAAACATCAAGTATAATAATTAAGATCATACTAGATTACAAGTTTGCTTTATAATTGGGTGGAGTTCATATTCCTTTATTGTTAAGACCCCGTTTAGTGATCGAGTAAATTTCAAAACTCAAAGTTGTTGGTATGATAAAATTGTAGAATACATGATTACCTCTATGGTACTATTTTGCTGAAATTATCCTACAATCACAAGACACATGAAAAGGATTAGCTAAATAAAATAACTTGAGTTCTTTGAAATAAGAATTATTTACTTATGTTGTAGTTGCGGAAATTGGACAGGTCCTTGAAATTCCTTATTCTCGGGTCAACAGACCGAGCACAGTTTGATCGGACTTTCCTAAAGGTAATATGAATAATTGAAGGAATTTTTGGCATAATACTGACATGGTTGAAAACATATGGATGAGGTATATGTCACACGATTGACGTTATGTACATTGGTATTGTGTACAAGTTGTACAAGTGATATTATGTATAAGTGCTACATATGGTACTGGTATGGATGCATGTAGTGCATGATGATATATGACATATATAGCCATATGTTTGCAATATACATTATATGTAGGTGCAACTAGTTGAAGAGAAGGTGTTTGGTGATTTCAAGGTGTGGCAACTAATCGAGAATGTAAAAGAAAGACAAAGGTGGAAACTAAGAATTGGAATTGGGAACTAGGGATAGGTATCCATATTTTGTTCAGTCTTAGTATACTTATGACATATGAGTCTACTTTATAATGGTTACATATCAGTTATGATTAGGATGGTTATGTTTGAGATAACACATGATATTTTATACATGTTCATTAGTCAAATGTGCTAGTTTGACTTGCTGGGACTAGTGCAAGGAAACTACAGGAAGAAAGTGTTTGGCAAGAATACAAAGGCATTGGAATAATTCTTTGGAATAAGATGCATTTATTCCATGGAGAGCAACACAACCCATAGATACTCAAATAATATTATTGTATATCAAGTTATGATATTAAATATGGTAAACAAAGTTGAGTTTCTGCATCTAAAATCTCTCACAAAATTGATTGAAACAAATGTTACAGGTAGCAATGGAAGGAGATTTTCTCATAGAACTCCTTTATAATCGATATATATCGAAAGATCTGATTGAGATGGAAAGGCCATGGGGGCCTATAAATTCAAAACTACTTGTGAACGAGGAAATAATACACCGAGGATGATGTAAATTTAAGGGGGGGAGTATGTAACACCCCTCCATTTTATGTAACACTGCTAACCTAAGCTAAGAAAAACTAGGTCCAAGATGTAACAATGAAATCAAATACTTTATTGTTAAATAAATAAATATAATGTAAAATGCTTGGAAGACGAGATACCAAGAGATGAGATTCTTGCAAATAAAAATAACATTGGTGAATGGGAATGGATAATTCTTTCATGATAATACTTCTAGATCCAATTCTAGATAATCTTAATGGATGTGGAGATAAATATCCATTAATTTACTTAGCAGGAGAAAGATTCTAAGTTAATAAAAAACATAAAAGCCTTGTGGGAGATAAACACAAGATTTTATGAAGAAAAGTCTTGCATAAGATAAAGGTGAGATTTTTTGGCAAAAGTCTCGAAAAATGGATAAAAAGATCCATAAAAGCAGGATACTACTAATGGAAACTATATCATGAAAGGGCGTCTTAAATACCCATTGAAGAGATCAAAAAGATGCAGTTGATACATGGCAAGAACTCTCGGCTCAGGGGTGAACTGGAGGAAGTCAGTTCTAGGTTGGGTGGTGGTTCTCGGTTTTCCAAGTGACTTTCTTCAGTTGATCTTGTTTTCTTCAATTGCTCAGGATGTAATGTATGTGGCACCTTACCCTTTATGTTGTCACGTATTTAAACTTATGTGCTGTCTCGGTTTTTAATATGGTGAATAATTATGCATGAGACAACTATTTATGATGAATAAATATGTTTTAAGGCTTGAAGTTATATAGCTTATGGTTCAGGTTATCTATGATATGCATTATGCATCATGTGGTGAATTACATCCATTGAGGCTCGTTTATATATTTATTCCAATTTCATAAGATATATGTTAGTAATACTTTCGACTATCCTAGCAGGACTATGATCATGATTTATGCCAATGCTAGTTACAGTTATTCATGATAACATTCAATTAATTCCTTTTTTGAGTCCTCAAAGGAATGAAATTTGAATGAAATAATCTTATTAGGTTCAATGCCATGATTAATATTTTTCTCTAAGTTATAGTGCATAAGGGTTTATTTGGAATCTAAGTCTATTAATTGAACCTAAAAGTCCACATCATGGATCTAATAGAGAATAAACGGAATTGCTAATATTGTGCCTAGGGGGTATGCAAGAGATTTATTATGACATTATATTAAATAAGTTTAATATGAGAGTTGTTTCTTAGTACTTATTTCTTATGTAAAAAGTAATTTGTAACACCCCTCCCTTGTGCCTAAAACTTTGCAAACCTAAGTTGAGAAAATCTAGGTCTGATGTGTAATATGGAAAGTAAATACTTTATTAAATAAATAAATCAATTAATCACTCGGAAAAAGCAAGACACGAGGAAATGAGATTCTTACTGAATCCCATTGGTGAATGGGAAGCAATAATTATTTCATGATAAAGATTCTAGGTTTAATTCTAGATAAGCTAGATGGATTGGAGATAAATATCCATTCAGAAAAACATAGAATCTTTGCGGGAGAGAAAGGAAATATTTTATGAGGAAAAGCCTCATGGGAGAGAAAGGTGATATTTTCTGAGATAAGCCTAGGCAAATGTATGAAAATATCCATAAAAGTGGGACACAACTAATGGAAACCATATCATGAAAGAGGGTATTAAATACCCATTGCAGAGATCGACAGGAGGTATTTGATCCATGGCAAGAACCTCTACTCGAGGGTGAACTCGAAGAGTCTGTTCTATGTTGGGTGGTGGTGATCCCTTTCCCAAGTGGTGCTCTTTCTTCTAATCTAGTCAGATTTACTTGCTTGGAATATGTTATATGTTTACTCCTTACATTTTATGTTGTTAAATCATTTGACTCATATGTATGTATAGTTGACTTATCTTTATTATGAGAATGATGAAATTCTTATGCTTGTGACTCTTGTTGCATCCAAGTGTAAAGCTAATGGTAGAATCATAGTAGGTAGTTATTAATACTTGTGCCAAGGAGACATCTTACTCATGGTAGAATCTACATGTGATCCTTATGCATAAGTACAATTTCTTGTACTAACAATGTTTATGAGATGATCATATATGAATGTTGAGATAGTTATTGAATCTAAACTTGATCATCATTAAGTTTATTGAAGGAACATAATATGCCTCTAATGTATGTGATATCCCTATGTTAAATTGGAAAATAGTTATGCATGAGACATTGGTGCATGAATAACAGTTATGGAATAATGCTTCTAATAGTATAGTCGATGGTTTAGGTTATCCATGTCATCATGTCATAATAATTGTATCCAATGAGGCTAGTTTATCTATTTCTGCCTGTTTCATAAGAGTTTTATTGGTAACACTTTTGACTATGCCTGTAAGACTATGATCATGATTCATATCCATGCTAGTTATAATCGACTCAAAGCAATGCTCCATTAATTCTTGTGGGGAGTCATCGAAGAGTTTTATAGATTGCATGCTATGATTAATTCCTTTCTACAAATTATGAATTATGCTTAATGGTTGATCTAGCATACAAGTCTTATTGGTGAACCTAAAAGTCCACATCATGGATCCACTTTTGGTGTCTTTCAGTTGATAAGAATATGGGTATAGTTGCATGAATAATAGTGATCATCTAGTCATAAAGTAACTATACTGGTCACGATGGTTGAATATTAACTTTAAGTGAAGAAAATGTGAAAGAATGAGATCCTAGTAGTTAATTCACCGGGTAGGCTCAGTGGGTATGTTACAAATAGTATCAGAGCTCTAAGTTAAAATAAGAAGTTGCATGGAAGGGTTTGATTATAAAAATTTATAAGAAAAATAACCCAAAATTCATAAAGGGTGAAGTTAGATCTCAAAATTTAAAGCATGTGAATATCATATAGATTTCTTTCCCTCAAAGTAAATTAAGATTCCTTAAGGATGAATCGAAATATTAACATGGTTTCTCGAAGAATCAATAACATATATATGCTAATCCACTATATATAACATGTTATTATTTCAAAGCATTTAAAATTATTGGGGGGTTTCTATGCATTTTACAAAAAATGCCATCCTCGTAAGATAAGGGTTTTAATTATTTAATTTGGTGGCATCGTGGGAAGGTGCTAAGAAATCCCTATAAATTTTACCCCATATAGGGTGTATATCGAGACAAGTCGCCTTTGAAGATACTACCCTCGCAATAATTTCATATTGCGTCAATTCTAAAAGAAGTTGTGAAGGACTTCAACCAACCTTACCTCAATTTGCTATCAAATTAAGGTGTGCCTCTTCTAAGGCCTACCTATAGGTGGATAATTTTGATAATATCTATATTATATTATATATATATATATATATATATATTAGTGTATATATTTTTTAATTTGGAATGGAATATACAATAAATGAACTCATCCATAATGCTACTAATGCTGAGATAAAATTAGAGTTCTGCATTATCATGGAGGCTACAGGGCGCGTAGTGAAAAATGCACGTTGTGTTATGGGATATTGAAATTGGGCATTTGTTCCGTCATCCTTCCACATCGAACAGAAAGATGAAAGGAGTTAACATTTTGTTCTAAAATATACATATAACTAATCACCATAGAATAAATAATGTCAAATTTGCAAACACTTCCATGTCCCAGAGAAGAAAATTTAAACTAGAACTGGAATCCTGCTTGAAACTCAGTAACCAATTTTGATGGAGTTTCATATTGTTCATACTCAGAACCTTTGAAAAATCCAACCCCACTACTTTCCATCCATGGAAACCTCATTCACTCACTAAACTAAACTCCACTCCTTTCCGTACATGATCTTGTCATTTCTCAAGTCTAAGGTTCTGATATTCAAACCAGACCAAATAAGATTGAGCATGGTTTCCACCGAATAAAAGAAGAAGTCGGGGATGAGAATTTTGTTGAGAAGCTCCTCGATGGAAGAGGAGACGAATGTAATAGAGAATACATTGGAATAAATTCCATCTGAACTGCAAATCGAGAGGGGGACGAGGATAATGTGCAAGCTATGAAAATAGTGAGGTGATGGTTCTTTTTGTTTTGTTTGAGAGAAGTCTAGCTAACTAAACTATTTTAATCATATACATAATTACAAGGAGAGCAGTTGTATGAAGACATGTGGTTCACCATAATTTTTCTGCTCCCTTGTGGTTTGGCAGTTGATGTGTTGGTCGTTATCCTTGGTGTGATGCTTTATCCCTCATGCACTGTCATTTCTTCTTCGATTATGTGAGAAGTTTTTTCGACTACAATAGAATGGAATGTACACCAGGTGGGGTGTCTCTAGACCCATGTTTTAAGCATAGTTTTAATGCAACAATGCCTTCCCAATTAGAGGATGGAAAAAATCATGTTGATGACTGTTGTTTCCTTTATCAAATGTTGTCCTTCCGGTTTGTTTAACACAAATTTGGAGGCATTAAATGGTTGATTGAGTTGGCCACCAATGCAATGGATTTGGATAATGGTTGTCCTCATGGGCATCAACACCCTTAGTTGGATAGAGATTATCCTTAAATCACACGACACACAACCTTATCCATGCGATGAACACAAACATGGAAGGATAAAATCCAAAAGGGTGGAGTGTAGGTTTTAACCCCATATAGAAATTACCTACATACGAATTCTAAAACACAGAAAAATAAACAATGCAAGAGAATAACATATATGACACATATACATAGAGATTTTCCCACCCGATCCCAAAACTAGGACTACCAGCTTGATTTTTCATTATGTTCCTTTCAATGTTATAATACATATTTATACATGCTGAAGCATCCAATACCATGGACCAAAAACCATCGCGTCCAATACCATGGATTGAAAAACCATCGTGTCCAAAAAACATGTGCGAAAATCATGCACAAAACCATAGGTGGGTCTGCCCAACCTAACATAGGGTCCAAAATCAAAATTTTCTGGGGCACTGCCCTGGACCCCATAAAGTGGGGTTACAGGTACCCCTAAAACCCCCATTTAACTACATGGAAAGAATATAACACAACCAAACATTCTCCCACTTGTTGTTTTCTTTCCATAGGGGCCACAAGAGAGCTTAGTCATTTTTCTAGCCTTGAAACGCCCATTGTTTCTCTACACCAGGAGAACTTCTCGGAGCTCATAGATTTTGTTAATGCATCTGTAGTATTCTTCAAAGTGTCCACCTTTACCAGCAACACCTTTTTGTCTTCTATCATATCCCTCAAAAAGTGATACTGAACATCAATGTGCTTTGTCTTTGAATGATAAGTAGGGTTCTTTGCCAAGAAAAATTGCACTTTGGCTGTCACAGTCTATCTTTATAGCTCCCTGTACTAACCCCATACTTGAACACAATCTCTACAACCAAACTGCTTCCTTGCTTGCATGAGTGGCTGCCATGTATTATGCCTCTGTAGTTGATAGTGCCACTACAGATTGTTTCTCACTCATCCAACTGATTACACCTCCAAATAGGTTAAACACATACCCACTTGTAGATCTTCTTTGATCCAAATCTCCAGCCCAGTCTGCATCAACAAAGCCATGGATATTCAAAACTCTATCCAATCCTGGTCTGCCTTGGTAGCACAAATTGTAATTATTAGTGCCACGCAAATACCTAAAAAGCTACTTCACTGTTGTCCAATGCTCCTTCCCTAGTTTTGACACAAACCTGCTCAATACTCCCACTGCATGTGCAATGTATGGTCTGGTACAGACCATTACATACATTAGGCTACTGACTGCACTTGCATATGGAACACGAGACATATCCTGTTCCTCTTCTTGTGTCTTGGTACATTATTCAACAAATAACTTTACACCTACAGGAATAGGAACCTTCACCGGTTTACTATCTTGCATATTAAACCTCTGCAGTATTGTCTCGACATACTTCCTCTAGTTTAACCAGAGCTTCCTCTTTCCTCAATCTCTTTTAATTTCCATGACCAAAATATAGTTTGTAGCACCAAGATCTTTCATGTCAACTTTGGAGGACAATTGGGTCTTCAAATCCTGGATAATTTCTTTGTCATTTCCAACTAGCAACATATCATCCACATACAAGACCAAATAAATAACATGGTCTCTAATTCATTTAAAATACACACAATGATCTACTTTTCTTGTGGTGAAGCTAAGTCCTCATATAAATGTATCAAATTTTTGATACCACATCCTTGGTGATTGTTTTAACTTATACAGAGACTTCCTTAACTTGTATACCAATTCTTTCTTACCCTTCACCGCAAAGCCTTTAGGTTGCTTCATGTAGATCTTCTCTTCTAGATCCTCATGAAGAAATGATGTCTTCACATCCATCTATTCTACCTCAAAATCAAAAGCAGCAACAACAGATAAAAGTAATCTAATAGAAGTTACCTTGGCAAAAGGAGAAAAAATATCACCAAAATCAATTCCTTCTGGGAATAACCTTTTGCTACCAACCAAGCTTTGTATTTCTCAACCTTTCCTTCTACATTTGTCTTCTTCTTGAACAACCATTTGATGCCAATGGGTTTCCTTCCAGGCGGAAACTCCACCAGATTCCAAGCCTCATTTTTGTTCAAGGATGCCATTTCATCAACCATGGCCTCTTTCCAAAGTTTTCCATCGTTCGAATCTACTGCTTCCTTCATAGTTCTGGGATCATCATATATAATGGATAAAGCAAAGTTTGAGCAGAAAGAAGATGGACTATACCTTTCTGGCTGCCTTCTTTCTCAAACTGATCTTCTTACACTCGGAGTTTGTGGCTCTTCATCTTCTGATTCCTCCTCTACTGTAGAGTTTGATTCTTCCTCCTTTAGCTCAAACTCTATCTTCTCGAGTTCCTTTTGTTTAACTTCATGTTTAATAATATCTTTCACCTCTCTGAACATCACATCTCAGTTGTACACTACCTTCCTTGTTACTGGTTTCCAAAGCTGATAACCCTTTAAACCGTCCTTATACCCAATAAAGATGTCGTTTTCAGATTTACTATCCAACTTGATTCATTTCTCCTTTAGAACATGTACATATGCATCACATCCAAATACCCTCAGATGTGAAAAAGAGGGTCTTTTACCAGTCCATAAATCTTGTGGAGTCTTATCATCCAATGCTAATGAAGGTGACCTGTTGACCAGGTAACATGCAGTATCCACTGCCTCTGCCTAGAATTCTTGTCCTAACCCGGCTCCACTGAGCATGCTTCTTGCCCTGTCCATCAACGTCTTATTTATTCTTTATACAACTCCATTTTCCTGAGGTGTATATGGAGTAGTCTTCTGCCGTGCTATACCACACTTCTTACAGAATTCTTCAAATTCCTTATTGCAAAACCCTCCACCATTATCTGTCCTCAACACCTTTATCTTCTTCTCTGTCTGGTTTTCGACCAGAGCCTTGAACTCTTTAAACCTGTCAAAAGACTTCAGATTTGTTCTTAAGAAAATATATCCATATATTCCTAGAGAAGTCATCTATAAATGATACATAGTACACAGACTTACCTAGAGAAGGAACCGTCACAGGTCTAAACACATCACTGTGCACAAGCTCTAATATCTGTTTTGCCATCTTACTTCCAAAGGGGAAACTCACTCGATTCTGCTTCTCATATACACAATTTTCACAAAAATCAAAATCAAGAGAGCTATTATTCATACCTTCTACCATACCTTTACCATGAAGTATTCGAAGGCCCTTCTCTCCAATATGTCCAAGCCTTTGATGCCACAGCATGGTCCTCTCTCCGGAGACGACTAGATTTTCTGCTCCACTTTCAGGAACCACAGAATGGTTGCACCCATCAACAATAGTGCTACCTTGCAGCTTGTACAAAGTTCCAGTCCGAACTCCCTACATCAATACTAGTGCTCCCCGAACCATCTTGCAGGTATCCTTCTCAAACATTATTTTTACACCTGCATCATCTAGCTTGCTTACAGAAATCAGATTTCTGGCCAATGTAGGAATATCTAGAACACCCATAAGTGTTCTAACCCTTCCGCCTTGTAACTTCAACTTTACTTTTCCGCGACAAATGATTCTAGCCTTCCTGTCATCTCCCAAGAAGACATCACCACCATCATATTTCTTATACTCACAGAACCACTCTCTATGGGGAGTGAAGTGAAAGGATGCACCTGAGTCAATCAACCATGCTTCATGGTCTACATGTGTACTTGAAGAAGCCAAGTACACATCCCCACCTTCATATGAGGTGGTTTTCGCCTCTGTAGAAGGAGCATCAGCAGATCCCTTTCCTTTATCAGGAGCTTTATATTTACAATCCCTTTTGAAGTGCTCTTCCTTTCCACATTTCCAACACACCACCTTTACAGGTTTTCCTGGAGATTTAGATCTCCCTCCAGATTTAGATCTCCCACTCGATGAATTATTTTTGTTTCTGTTATGGGACCGTCCTCGTACAGACAGGGCATCACCATTCTGGATAGCCATATTTTTTGGTCTCATCTCTTCCGTCAGCAAGGATTAGACTATTTCATCAAAATGCAAGATAGTTGCATTGCTACCTATTGCAATAACAAGACTATCCCACGAATCTGGTAGAGAACACAAAAAACTGATGCACTTATGTTCATCTGAAGTTTTAATATCAACAGATGCTAACTGACTTATCACAGTATTAAATGTGTTCAAATGCTCTGTCACTGAGTCTCCATCTTTCATCCTCAGGTTATACAGATTTTTCTGCAAGAACAATTTATTCACTAGAGACTTAGATTAGTACAAAGTCCCTAACTTGTCCCGCAAAGCCTTCATCTTAGCTTCTCCTGATACATTCAACAATACTGAATCTAAGACACACAATTGTATTATGGTCTTTGCCTTCCGATACAACTTCTTCCAATCTTCATCGGTCACTCTCATTGGTTTAGTACCTAGATCTATCATGATCCACTGATCTTTATCCACCAATAGATCCTCCATCTTGAGTTTCCACAACTCAAAAATCTGACCATTAAATTTCTCGGTCTCTATCTTTCCACCACTCACCGTCTTCCTTCACCACCAGAATTGATCTCCCATTGAACAGGGTCTACCACAGGCCCAAGCAAAACCCCTCAACAACAAAGGTGTCCCCTTAAAGCCAAAAACAACTCCGATACCAAATGTAGGTTTTAACCCCGTACAGAAATTACCTACATACGAATTCTAAAACATAGAAAAATAAACAATGTGAGAGCATAACACATAAAACACATATACACAAATATTTTCCCATTGGATCCCAAAACCAGGACTACCATATTGATTTTTCATTATGTTCCTTTCAATGTTATAATACATATTTATACATGTCGAAGCATCCAATACCATGGACCGAAAACCATCGCGTCCAATACCATGGACTAAAAAACCATTGCGTGCAAAAAACATGTGCGAATATCATGCACAAAACCATAGGTGGGTCCTCCCAACCTAACATAAGGTCCAAAATCAAAATTTTCCAGGGCCTATCTTCCGATGCATTGAGGCTATGCATAAATGAGTGACCAAGCTCGGTCCTCAGGAAAAATTGTATAGTTACTTGGAAAATTACAAACTCTTCTCCAGTAGTGTGAGTGTTCATTGTGTAAAGTTTCACCATTCAGAAGAAGCTTGGTGGAACAATTTTTTGTATTCACAACGATGCTCTCAAGGATGTGTCTTGTATAAGGTTAATGAGACCATGATGGTTTAGACAAATTTTCCTTGCCCAGATTTGTTTTACTAAGGGTTGTTTTTATCATGAGGTTTTTTCAACCCCACCCAAAGCTCTCGGCTTCAGCTGATTTATTTATAACTATGATGGAACAATATCGTATAAATTTGGATCCCTAAGTTTCTCAAGTACAGTATATCTACTCTCTTTTTCCAGTAGGAATCCATATTGAATTTTTTTTTTTAAATTGTGGAAATTTTCTTAGAATTACGTTATAATAAATTTGTGGTGCTCTAGAAATTTCTTTTAATTTTCATTGCTCTTTTGAAAACATGTGTGGCATCAAAGAAGTTGGGTAAAATTGTTGTAGTCTTAGAGAAAAGAAATACAATCCTTTATAGTTATGTATATGGCAAAGAACGTAGCTACTAACATAGAGGACAAAACTGGACATGATTTTGTTTTGTAGGTTCCCTCTTGTATTTAAATTCATTATCAATTGCAAGGACATAGAATTCAAAACTACCCTATGTTACAACACTTGGTGTGAAAGTAAACTACACATAAAAATATGTATGAGTTATATAAGTTATTTCATTCCATGCATAAAACAGAGGAATGTGAAGAATTATCTTCGAAAGGAATACTCGAGAGATGATAACATGTCTATGCTTACCTATGGATATGGTTTGCATGTAGGGATTAATTGTGCGGCTACAAGGAGTTGCTCTAATATGTTTACATGTATAGAATGGCGCTAAAGTGAAGAGTAATACAAAAATGATAACCTACAATTAACAGGTTGATTAATGTTAATAAACTACTTTTATTGCATTCAATCATAGATGAGAATCTTAAAATTTTTATTTATTATATATTGTGAATGTTTTCAAAATTCAAGCTATTGTTAAAATGCTCTTATGAGGACACGAAGACTTTATCTCATGATTTAAAAGTGATGCTTTCATCGTTATAAATATGTATAGCAAAGTTGAACAATTTGGTAATATTGGTCAAGTATCGTGCCATACCAACAATATTAGTGAGATATTTAATTAGTTCACAAGCAATATCTCTGAAAGAAGGATATATATCTATCTATATATATATAATATATATATAAATATATATATTATATATATATATATATATATAATATATATATATATAATATATATATATATATATATATATATATATATATATATATATATATATAATATATATATATATATATATATAATATATATATATAGATATATATATATATATATATATTGCGAAAATTATGCCGGTGAATAAGTAATTTTAAAAATATGTTTATTGTATTAAAAGTTTGATAATATGGTCATCATGTTATTTTACTCATAATAAGATAAAATTATGAGTTATGAGATTGCTATACAAGGGCATGGCTTAATAACATTCCAAATAATACCTAAAGGGATAGTTCAATCAAGGACATAACTTAGTGGAATAAAGTATAGAAATCCTAATAAAGGATGATTATATAAATGAGGAAATGTTAAACTCTAGTAAGGTAACTCACAAACGAAAAGAGATAAAATGGAAACTATTTCCTTTCATAGATCATGGGAGGGGTGTTATAGGCTCCCATAGCCTTACCCTCTGATGCAAATCTTCTGATATATATCAGTTACAAGGAGTGCATCTCCTCCCCTTGGTACCTATAACATTTGATTCAATAAATTTTGTGAGAGATTTGAGATGCAACAACTCAACTATGTTTACCACAGTTGGTATCATATTGTGATATATAGTATTACTATTTGAATGATTATGGATTATATTTCCCTCCATTTATTGTGGTTGAAGAAATGCATGTTCTTCCCCTACATTCTTCCAAGCCTTTGTATTCTTCCTTGACAATTCATTACCTAAGTTGTTTCCCGATAAGCTCTTCCATCAATTCATCTTGTCTTTCAATAATATAGTGATGCCTCCTAAGAGAAAAACTCAAGATAATCATGTTAATCCCTTGATCCCTCCATCAATAGATTTAGATCACATCCCTTTAGCCGAAGAGGATTATAGGATTAATGAAAACGAGTGTGACTATGACTTTTTGGAGTTATACTATTGGTTGGAAGAGAAACATGCAGATAAAATTGATGAAATTGCACTCTAGGAGTCCAATCTTGGCCATTACATATTCCCTCGAACATTCCAAGTCCTAGAATTCACCAGAAAATGTTAGGCCTGTTATGTCCCTACATAAAGAGCTATCATGGCCCCATCTAGTGCTATTCTCTTTACTACTACTGCCCAATCCATAGACCAAATAATGTTAGCTCCCTCTGTGGAAAATAATACTCCTTTCTCCTTAGAAGCCCTCACACACCTTTATTAGAAGCTGGATTTCACTACCATATCCAAAATATTTGGGATCTTCTTGCCCGAGAATGCCCAATTACATAAAAAGAATCCTCCATACCCTTCCTCCATCTTCCCTGATCAAGCTAAGAAAATTATATCCATAAAATTCTATATTTTGGGTTATTATTCTGATTAGTGGGTTGATGAGCCCATTTTAGGTTTCCTCTCCATATTTTCCACAGATAATAAGCCATACATTGTATTCAATTTCAGTCAATTCCTGGCTTACAGGATTCATGAATATTTTCTAAAATTTCCCACAGAGAAGGTGTTTAATTACACCTCTATTTTAATCTATATGTTCCTTTACTATCGGGAAAATAAGTTCCATTTTGCAATGCATGAGCTTGACGATGCAAGAAACCAACAACCAGTGATCTTTTGGACATCATTTGTCATGAAAGAGCAATAGGAGTTCTCTTTCGAGTAGTTTATTAAGGATCATTCACTAATAATATCATTGGAAATTACTCAGACAAGTCCTCTTTAGGATTCTTTAATGCCAAGAGTTCTCCATTTTTAGATAGCATTGTAGTTTCTCAAATCAAAATTTTTTCGCAAACAAATGCTTCCAAATATCTAAATTTAGTAGATAAAGTTTCTAATAACTCTTTGTTCTGGACTCTCTATTTTAATGGTTCTAAATCAGAAGACAACATAGGTGCAAGATGTATTTTGATCAATCCATAAGGAGGGAAAACCATGCTAGGCTGTAGACTTGAATTCCAGTGCACTAATAATATCATTGAATATGAAGCACTGATCCAAGGGTTGTATAAAGCCATCGGTCTTAATGTAAAATACCTGGAAGTCTATGGTGATTCTGAAATAATTGTGAAACAGGTGAGAAATACAATTCATTGTGTCTCTAGGCACTTTAAACACTATCAATCGTTAGCTCAAAAATTGACTTCTCATTTTCCTACTTTTAACATATCTTCAGTCCCTAAACTACAAAACGCAAGTGCTAACTTACTTGATAATGTGGAATCTAGGCTCATACCCTCAGAAGACTTTAGTATAGATATATTTTCAATAGAGTTAATATTTAGGCCATCTATTTCCGATAATGTAAAAAATTGGAGAGTATTCAACAACGATGTGGATATAGTTAATTTCCTTACATCAGAAGGGTAATATGAAGAACAAATCATAGATGAACATGAGCATGACCTAGAAATCAAACATAATCATGATCAAAACCCAAACCGAAAGTCTATGGTTAAGATGGAAGATCTTTTTGATCTAAAGGATAGGTATAAGAGAATTACTAACTCCAAAACTCAAAGTTCTACTCTGAAATTTGAAGTAGCAAAGCTAGGGTCAACTGAAAAACCTCAAAATCTCAACCTAGGTCTTGGCCTATCATCTGAAGAAAGAATATCATTCATTAGGTTATTGAAAACATACAAAGGTGTCTTTTCCTGGGATTACACAGATCTCAAGACCTGCAATACCTTTGTAATTCAACATACCATACGTATGACTTCGAATGAAAAGCTAGTTCAATAGAAGCTTCACAAAATTCAACCAAACCTTGAGAGTCAAATCAAATCTAAATTGAAAAAGCTTTTGAAGGCCAAAATAATCTTCCCTATTGGACATTCTAAGTGAATATCGAATATGGTACCCGTAAGGAAAAATAACAGTGATATTAGGATTTGTATTGATTTTTGAAACATCCATAAAGCTTGTCAAAAAGATAATTTTCCCTTGCGTACTATGGAATAGATATTTCAATCAGTTTCAGGTTTCGAATTAATGTATTTTCTAGATGGATTCTCGGGATACAATCAAATTCTTGTGCATCCAGATGACATATTGAAGACAACATTTAGAACCACGTGGGGAGCATATACCTATCAGAAGATGCCTTTCAGACTCATTAATGATGGTGCCACATTTCAATGTGCTATTGACATTGCCTTCAGAGGTCTAATTAATAAATCAATTATTATTTACTTCGATGACATCATAGTATATTCCAAGAACATGAACAATCATTTCAGTGACCTCAAGCACATTTTCGAAAGATGCAAGAAATATGGCATTTCCTTAAACCCAAAAAAATCTTATTTTACTTTACTAGAAGGCAAACACCTTGGGTTTATAGTATCCAAGAAAGGAATTTACATTGATCCTAATAGGGTTCAAGAGATTGAAAAGATTCCCCGCCCACACAAAAAAAAACCATGCAATCACTCCTAAGCCAAATAAATTTTGTAAAAAGATTTGTCCTGGATTTTTCACAAATTATCCTACCCCTTCAAGCAATGATAAGAAAAAACGTAGTTTTCAGATGGAACAAGGACGAAAGAGAATCATTTGAGTTGATTAAAAAAGACATTAACAATGCTCCTTCATTAACAAACCCTAAATTTCCCAAACCTTTTGTATTATATACTTTTTCATCTGATATATCATATGCAACAGTTTTGACGCAACTAATCGATGAAAATATCGAGGCACCCATCTCCTTTTTCAGTTCTAACTTGCAAGGCAGTGAATTAAATTATTCAACTAATGAGAAACAGGCATTTGCTATTTTTAAAACTTTCAAACATTTCATGCCTTTTCTTCTAAAAACCCATACAAAGATAGCTGTACACTACCCTGCAGTAAGACAAATATTGATCCAAAGAGAAGTAGGAGAGAAAATAGCTAATTGGGTGACTGCACTCCAAGAATATGATGTAGAAATCCAACCAACTAAAATTTTCAGGGGCCAAGGTTTTTGTAGGATGTTAACAGGAGCTTCCCAATTACCATCAGAAGAAGATCAAGCTCATGAAGTGAAAATGATAGAGCTAAGCCTCAATGATACCCAATCAGAATATGCTAATTTGAAATTTTATCTAAAAAATGGATATGCTCCTATGCATCTTAATAATGAAACTAAGTGAGCTTTAATATTGAAATCAAATCAGTATGAGCTAGTCAATGATGTATGGTTTAGGAAAAATTATGATTTGGTATTGCTAAGATGCCTGGAGAAACATGAAGCCTAAAAGGGCATGCAGGAATTACGTGATGGACTAGCTAGAGGATATTTTGGATGAAATACCACAGCTCACAAAATCTTGAATGCATGATATTATTGGCCAATGGTATTTAAAGATGCACATGAATATGAAAGGAAGTGCAAAACTTGTCAAACCATAGATAGAAGAGAAATAAATCTATCATTCCCTTTACAACTAGTTAACAACCAACAACCATTCGAACAATTGGGATTAGACATAATAGGTGAGATTGTTCTTAACTCTTCCAAACAGCGTAGGTACATCCTTATAGCTACTGATTATTTTACAAAGTTGGTAGAAATTGTCCCATTAAATATACCTAATACATAAAACATCACAAACTTAATTGATTATTATATAATTACCAGGTTTGGATTACCCTCAGCTTTAATGTTTGACATTGTATCTTACTTTTTAGAAATACAATGGTAGAATTTTCTCGAAAGCAAGGTTTCAAGTTGAAATATTCAACCAATTATTATCCTCAACATAATGGATTAGCAGAGTCAACAAACAAGAACCTCATCAGAATTATCAAAAGGACTATTGATCAAAATCACGGGAATTGGCACAAAGAATTAACATTTTCTCTATGGGCAGACATGATTACTTAGAAAGCCTCTATTGGCACTTCTCGTTTTTCTTTAGTTTATGGAAAATAAGCTGTTCTTCCCACAAACAGAGAAATCACATCTCTCTCCCTAGTACAATTCATCGATGAAAAACCACCTTCTTCTCTCTAGGCTAGATAATTTCAGATTCTCAATCTTGAGGAAGAAAGAGAAAAGGCTAAAGCAACCCACCTTAATCATCAACAATTAGTCAAATCTTCTTTTGACACAACTTCTACCAGTCAAAAAACTCTTGAATTAGGTGGCTTGGTTCTGAAATGGGATAGAGCACACGGGGAAAAAGGTAGAAATACCAAATCACGAAGACTATGGCTTGGCGCTTTTCAAATCATTAAAAAAGTTGGACAATCAATGTTTCTTTTACAAGACTTGTGAGGTAAGAAGGATTCTTTTCCCGTTAATGGGAAAATTTTGAAAAAATACTTTTCCTAGGAGATAACCTTGTTGGGACTCAAAAATGTCATATTTTCATCCACCTTTTTCTTCACTATTCCTTACATTTCATCATGCCATTAACCTTTTATCATATCATTTTCATAAATACATTTGGGTTTCACCTTCTTATTTTCCATTTTATTCATTTTTGTATTACAAGTGAATTTATGATCAAATATTAGAAAATATACATATTTTTTATATATATCTCAAGAATATGTGAGTTTTGTGATGTGTAGGAAATATGTGAAGAATTAATTCCAAGAGACTTCTCAAATATCCACCATATTAAGGAGATAATTATGAAAGCTTATTCCTAACAAGAAGATCATGGAGGATTTGGTTGGCATATCTTATCCAAGATATGTGAGAGATGTGTGGAGGATTCAAAGGGATCATATTTTGTAATAATGGTAAAGTAGTTGAGAATGATTGAGAGAATATTGGATATGTAATTATCTTATCCAAGATATGTGAGAGACGTGTGGAGGATTCAAAGGGATCATATTTTGTAATAATGGGAAAGTAGTTGAGAGTGCTTGAGAGAATATTGGATATGTAATTATGAGATGGTTATCTTCCTCATGTATATAAGAGAGTGCTCTCTCTTCATTTGGATAATAATGAAGAATGAGATTAGCTTTAAGAGATAGTTTTGTAATTAGGAGAAGGGGATTCTTAGCTTTGATTCATATTCTTCTATTGTTACACTTTCATGATTTGTTATTTGGCTCCTGTAATATAATTTAAGATATCTTTATTGTTGTGAGCTCACATATGTTGTTTGTCATTCAAATTCTTCACATGTTGTATTGCTTTTCCCTTATGCAATTTCCTGCTTTCCTAGTTAGTGTTTCAATGTCTTCCTAGATTAATTTGATTTCAGTAATTTAGATTAAATTAGTTCCACTTCGGTCCTGCATATATAGTGCAAATGCTTCATAAGTCTACGAACCTCAGATTGACAAATTAAATAGTTGGGCAAGTACTACAATAGAACTAAATGACAATATTTTAACCCAACAAACCTCTTCCAATTTTGTACAAATTGCTTTTTAGGAAAATAAAGGTTAACTAGTATTTATTTTTGGCTTTTCAAAATAAAATCTTTGATAATTTTTTTTTTTTTTTGCTTTTATAAGAAAGAAAAAGTTAAAAGAAATAATTAGGGCATTTGAGTACTAAAATGAACTTTATTTCTTTGGAAAAAATTCATCTTGCTTAAAACATTTATTCTACAAGCACACTCTTATCTTTATAGAATATGAAGGTTTTGTTATTAGTCAAGAAAAGAATCTTCAATCTAGTAAGGACTTTCTACAGATGAGTATCTTAAAAACTCTATCATTATTACCCAAAACTCCAAAAGAGCCAGTGATCCACCCCATCTGTTAAAATTTTCCCTTTTCATAGTGTAATCCTAAAATATATAAACTTAGAACGTAAAAAGTCTCATTACGAGCTTGTTTACCATGTTCATAGGGAAGTGATTAAACTGATATTACCAATAGTGCATACCAAATAGGGTAATAACTAATGATCTCCTCAATCAGAAGACAAGTGGTCTCATCAAGAGCCAGCTTGTTCAGTTTAGTTACAACCAGTGAATGGCATTGTCACTAGTAGGTTACCATGCCTAGACAATGACTTTTAAGAAACCAAAAAAGAAAAAGATTACATTCAAAAAGGAAAAGGGGACTGTAAGGTCCAAGTGAGATTAAATGCAAGTGAATATCATTTTGAAATTTGATAATTCATACAGATGGGAAAATGAATCATTGTTGGTTAAAAGATAACCATGTCAAGGCTATGAATGCCTGCTAGTAGTAGAGGCTCTATCTATGATAAATGAGTAAACACCAATTTTTTTTTGCAGAAGATAGCTGCTATATTACTTTAAACCTTATTATTGGCTAATGCGAATGTTTATACTTCTATCATTACAAGAGTAAAGTACTAAATAAATAAACTCAGCATGTAATGATGATTCCAAAGAAATGTTGTTTACCTTATAACTCATGTAAATAATTATTCTTATAACTCTACTTACTTGAAAGTTTTTAGAAATTGTAAACAACTACTAAGAGATAATTGGTTCTCCCAAGTGAATAAAAAAATTTGTACTACGAAACAACCCTCTCATTTATAAATAATGATAGCTAAGGATGAAATCCACATTGCATATCACAAATCACACTTTTCTACATGACTATCTTAAAACACCTTCAAAAGATTGTGATCTACGATTAGGTCTCCCACTACGATTACTCGATAAACACCACCTTGTCATTTTGTGATTGCATTTCGCACTTCACAAGATTTGCAAGAAAATTAGCTATGCCATCAGAATGATTGTTAGCGATTTGTGAAATGTGATATTGCAATATCTGCAATCGAATTTCGTGTGATGCATCTGGTAGCGCTATATTGTATCGCTTTAAATATTTCGATGTGTGATAAAGAGTAGTAAAAAGTGTGAAATAATTACATTTAAATACCAAAACAAACGAATTGACAGGTTAATAAATAATTAGTGGCCCGAGGAAGGATAATCATTTTCCAGGTTATGGGTAGTTAACATCAAGTATCTCAATAAACCTTTATCACTATCCAAAGTCCTTTCAAAGAAGCTTTCAGTCTTAATTACCTGATATCACCTGCACAGATATATATTGTCTATTTCAGGAAACCTACAAAAGACATATCACTAAGAAAGGTGATGCAGAAATAGAGCAAGCAAATCATTGTAGAATCTCAGTTTACAAAGATGGCTCCTATCTTTGCTGATATAGTTGTGACGCTGCTAGAGGCGTAACAAGTTGGGAAGTTATTTACAATAGGCTAGAGGAAAATTTTCCTAAACTCATTGTTACGAGAGCAATAAATAACTCAAAAAGGCCTTCAAGACATCAATACAGAGATGTTTCATGTTCTTTCCTTCATAGGATAGGAGCAAGAGCTACAATCCTCCCATACACGGATATGATCAGGTGGGTGATAGAAAACCTTATCATTAAAGATAGGCAATTCAAGAATTCAAAAATGTAGCTCATAGGGTCGTTCAAAGCTGGGGACTTAAAGAAAATGTACCACATACTTGACCTGCAAGATATCTATGACAACACATTTGTGGCTAACTTCGTAAAGAATAACCCAAACCGCTTCAAGCTAATTCAAGGTTGGAGAGTGTTGGACAACAAATTAAAATATGAAAAATTGGGTATGTATGCTATAGCCTCTTTGGAAAACCCCTACAACTATGGAGCAACCATGTTATGTAGATTGTATGAGCTACCCAATAATACTAAGTTTTCTATAGAATGGGTTCCTCTGATTGATGCGTATTTTAATTCCCATATCTTGAATTGGCCCTCCATCCTATCTAACAACCTAGCCACCACCATTACTAAATATCAACAGTAGAAAGCTTCCTCTTCAGATAACCTCCCTCCATTCTATTTTAGTGCCTACATTATGGATGTTATTAGTTTTCGCATGACATTTCCAACCATGAGCTAGAAATGGACCTTACAAGATCCCTACCCAAGCCATATAAGTCATAAAAAATATGGGAATCACATTACATACCTCACGTCTATAATATATTTCATGTTATTGTGTTGCCCCTACATCAAATAATTTCCAGTAAGAAAGCCCCTAGGTTTTCCTAAGAAGCTGCAGTATATATGCTTACTGTCAGAAAATATTTCATTAAAGAATGGTTCACCTACATTAGGGTTTTTGGTACAACATCTGATCCACATGTCCTTCCGATATATGCTTCTAATAAATTATTAGCAAGAGATATTGCCTACCAGACAGTGGAGAAGGGCATGACTAAATTTCTCAAAGACGACAAGAAGTCATTGTGGCCCCCTTTCCCTGTCGAATGTGATTCTTTTGCTTTAGTGAATTTTATTCATGCTACTAAAGAGTCAGCACATACAGAAGCCCTTAGGCTTCATATGTTTCCTAAGAGGCAATTCGATCCAAACAAAGTGGAATATAATGTCACTACTGGAGTAAAGCTCGAGCCATACAACCATGAAGATAAGTATTTTAAATACTTGTTACAGTGGGCCATATCCTTCAAACAAGCGTTTGAATGGGCCAAGGAAAATCTAAAACTTGAATATTTTCAAAGATTTCAGTAATTCAGAAATGAGAGGCTCCAGGTGATTCCAATGCATCTATTAAAGCCCAAGGATAAGCCTACACTAAGTGTCACTATTGATAGTGGAGGTCCTAGATCTCAAGTAGACTCTCAAGTAAACAGTGAGAAGACACCAGACACAACAAAACCCCAAGGTGTAGACAACACAACTGAGTCCAGCAAGAAGTCAGTTGAGAAACAAGTGATGAGCACCCCAACTACGAAGATCAGTTCAGAGGTCAAAGGTAGTAGTTTGGAGTAGTAGTGGGATCAGTTTAATAAGAAATTTCAAGGCACTCCCAAAGCCACAAATACCCAAGAAATAGAGGAATGTAAAACTCCTCTACATGTTCATAAGGATAAAGAGCCCAAGTCTATCAGAAAATAGTCCAACCCTATGGAGGAACAAGCAACAAAGTTCCGGCATACTAAAATTATCCTTGATGGATCTACCCACATCAAAACTTGTTCTAAAGGTAACTGAAATACCTCCACTTGATGTGTTCTATATCCCTCTCCACAAGGTTGTAGTGAGAAGGCAAAGAAAAAGGAGAAGGGTAGATACACCCAAATTCCCACCTGGAAACAAGTCGATGGTCATCATTTGGAAGGACATTCCTTTCAATCCGGCCGAGAACTTGACTAGGCTATCACAATTCATAGGAGAATATGCATCGACCACTTTGGACAAGGCTACTGAAGTCTCTACTTTACTAAGGTAAAAAGAGGAAACGATTGTGCAACTCAAACAAGAGCTCGAGGTGGAGAAGGCGAGTGCAAATAGGCAGGTGGGTGAGAAACTCACACAATTGTAGCAAGACATGGATGTCTTGAAAATAAGCCATGAAGTCGATATATCAGCCAAAAACATGCAACTCAAAGAAATGCAACAATCCATGGAAAGATACGAGGATGTTCCCACTACTGAGGAGTTTATTAAAGAGGCCCTAGAATTAAATTCCATTTTGGTGAAACAACAGGAGTATTTATGCCAGAATATTTCACACATTACTACCTATCTGACTATTGGAGACCATTTGACAGATAAGGCAATCGAACAGAGAATAGAGTATAATGTTTTAAACACAAAAACTTTTGAGTTCATCAAATGGTAGGAAACAGAAGACAAAAAGAAAGCCAATCAACCTGAGATTGAGGAAACTCATAAAGACATTCTCTTCATGGATTGGGGTGTGAGAATCAAACATGCTGAGCTAGTAGTCACAAGGGAAGCTAGGGTATCAAAGAATATCATTAAGGTAGTGAATCACATCCTGTTCGCCACCAATCTCTTTAATTAAGGCAACACGAAAGAAATTCCTATTTTAAATGCTCTGTATAAAAGCTGGCAAGAAAAGGTGGGGAGTCAAAGAGAGGCAATTAAAAATCTGACCACGACCAACTGGGAGTCGTATTAGCAATAATTTTTTAAGCCACACAACCATACTATGACTCTCAACTTTTCCCTTCATACGATCACATGGATGCTACCACCTCTCACCAACACGATTTTCACAGGATAACTGAGGACACATTTTAGGGCACCTCCTCAAATTCAACCGATGACTGGTATTTGTGGTTTAGAGGACAAGCTAGTAGACAACAATTCATCCTCTTAGTTCTATTCATTTAGCCTTTGTTTATTTTTGGTGTTAGTTACCTAGTTAGGAGGAAGGTTGTTTGAAACCTCCTCAAGTTTTTTATAATCTATTTTTTCGTATTAGTTAAAATAGTATTTATACCCTTCTCATGCATTTAGAGAAGGGTCCATAATTTTATCAAAAGCATTTGCAAAGAATACACTATTGCAATTTTATGAGTTCTTTGGTGAAATTATGGAACATGATCATTTCTTTTAGATATCGGACTACTTTCCTTGTTGATGCACTTTTTTATTCTTGGGAGACAATTTGATTTGAAGAAAGAAGTTGGTCTATGTCATTTATCAAATGAGCAGGACTTCACACATATGATACTATTATCTTCTATTATTGATTCTGTTTACATTTAATTAGAGACAAAACTTTACTTTCATGAATTATATGTGAGATTTATTGTTTCTGTGAAGCGTTAGTTGCACTTTTGTATGATGGCTAGCTGAAATTGTGATTTTCATATATAACTCATCATATATGCGATATGTTCTATAAATTCATTTGACTAACTATTTAGTCAAAGGAATTATCTTTTACATTATCATCTTTGTTTAGTTGTGTTCAATCTTTATTATCACATGTTAAACATATATCTTTGTATATCACATACAACACAGGAATACCCGAGTTTATATCAAAATAAGTTAGTTAGAGAAATTGCATCATAGAATAGGTCATTTAGATTATCATTATTCTATTGCAAACACTCATGAACCACCCACTCTCATCTTAAAACCCACACTGGGAAACTGGCCCCATTATACCTAGTCTGAGCCACCACCTTAAATGGAAAAGGAGTTGTCTTAAGGTCTAGATTGGGTGGTTATCCCCCATGTTTTGGGAACAGAATTTTGAGGCTTCAACAAACCTATAATTAACATGGAAAAGTTGGGACCTGTGACTACTCAATTCAGCCTCAGAGTTCATTTTCTCAACCCTCTAGCTAGAAATACTAGTAGTATAATTTGAGGCACCTTCGTCAATGTTCATTAATGGTTATTGCCATACTCATTTTCATGAGAATTAGAGTTATTTTTAGTCAAACAAAAATCTTGACTCTACTCATGTTCTTGATCAGAGGATGTCTCTTTTATATAGCTAGGTTGGTCAATGAATTATCCAAATCCCCATTCATTAATTCCCTTCGTGTTTCTATTATTTTCAAAGGTAAAACTCATATCGTCGTACAATGAGTTTTACAGAGAATCTTCATTGTTACATCACATTCTCTTTTCATATCAGTGATAATTTTCATACATAGGAGAACCCTTAAAATAAACCATATATGACTTGAAATGGTTGATTTCAAAATTCCATTTAATGGTTTCAACACCTTCATCATAAATGAAGTGAGAGAGTGTTACTTGAAACTTATTATGCTGCTCCCTTCCAGATTTTTCTGTTTATCATAAATTCAGTTGTCATTAACATTAAAAAATGGGGCTTGTAACTATTGAATTTAATTGTGTAGTTTATTCTATCAATACTCTTGCCAGCAATACTATCCATAATATATATTAGAATCCAAGGCATCTTCTTTGATTAGGTGCTCAGTATTTAGCTCAAATTTCAAAGTTCTTAGATTCACTCGAAAACTGTATGGTTGCGTCTGTCTCATCAAGATGATCAAAACACAATTCGTTTCATCAAAAACGAAGTCTGGATGAAGGAGAAGAGACCTGATGTTCATTTTTGTAAATAGCTAAAAAAATTGTAGAATGGGAGAGAATGGTGACATGGCAGTCTAGTCAGTAGGGGGGATCTTATTTAGTTTTCACCTAATGGGGTTGTGATAAATGTCACCTCCGGATTCGCCATTGTGGTTGTGTGAAAGGGAAATTGACTAACTGGCCTTAAGGTGGAATTTGAATTTTTTTAATAATTATATATATATATATATAGATATAATATAATTTTTATTTATATTATATAGTTTTCACTATATATTATATTATAATATTATATATATTTAATATATTTAATATTAATTAAATTCAAATCCACATAACCATTAGAAATTCGCATTAACCAAAGTCTGAATTTAAATCCACATTTAAATTTAACGAATGTCGGAAGGCACATATTAAATATCAATGGTGCATAAGTCAATGTTTTGGTGGCACATATTATATGTATTAAAAAACGTGATGGGGGGACGGCGGGTTTCAACCCGCGACCTCCCTGTCCTATTTTCGTGCTTTACCGACTGACCATCGAACAATGCATTGAAAGGAGGGTGCACACACATTATGGTAAGCCATAGCTTTATGCTGATGGTAGGGTGGTGGGAGCTAGCCTTGCGGGCCAGCCCCAACCCCATATGACCTCACCCACACGTCCAAGAGCCAGCCAAAGCGCTTAGCGCTAATCCCACTTTATTTAAACTAAATCCATTTAAATATTAATTAAGCATGCTTAATATTCGGGTTAGGTTGGTCGCAGATTTTGCGGCATGCCAAAATAGGTGGAAACTGCCATTTTTGGTGGACTTAACTCGAGTCTCTTCAAATTTAGCGAAGGTTTCCTAGAAGAAAATGGATGAAACATAACTTACTCAATTTTTGACCAAATTGAGATTAGAAAGAATTATTTTTAGCTAATTTGGACCTTTTGAACACTTTGGTGCAAGAATAAGGAGCCACAGATCTTTGTAAATATAATTTTTTCCACATTGATCTAATACAGAGGTCTAAGCCATGGAAGTTAGACCAAGGAAATGTAGCCCAGGAGGGGTGAACTTTGTCATCAAAACATTGTGTTAATGTGTCTCTTTGATTGTTTGTTGTACTGTACATGTTCGTTGTTCATTATTAGTTTTTGAAGCTATTTTTCTCATGAATGTCTTGTTTATCTTAAGGAAATTTACCTGTTTGTAAGCACTAACAACTAAGGAAACCTCAACACCAAAAGCAAGAAGCAAGAAGATGTTTATTAATTTGTAATTGTTATTAGAACAGAAAAAATAATCATACAAAAACAAATAAAGTTGGTATCAGAGACCAAGGTTAAATTGCTTGATTGCTTGAGTTTATGTAGCTAGGGTTTTAATGGTTGCAAAGTTGTGATGCTTATAAGGTTAAAGTTGCAGAAAGGAGAAGGGAAGATATTTGCTGCAACTACTGAGGTAATGCCCAAAAGAATGAGAGCCACAAGGCCACAATCTCCTCCACCCAAATTTCCAATTCAAGTTTCCCTCGAAACTCCTAAATTTTTTCCTTCAATTGAGATTGAAGAGGTACAATCAGTACAAATTGCTGAGCCTAAATCCATAGCCGTTATTTCTAGAGAAACAGAGCCTAAAAGTCCCTCTTTAGAAGAGGAAGAATTCAAGAAAGCTTTATATTCTTTGACTGAGATGGTTAAAGTCATCTATGAAGAGAAGAACACTAGAATGGCTGGAGAGATTTCTAAACCTCCACGGAGAACGAATCTTAGAGGACAAAAAAGATGAGAATAAGGATTCCAAAGAAATTGATGGAACTCCACCTCCATCTCGACCATCCTCATCATCTCCCTCATCATCTTCACCATATCACACATCATCATATTCCACTACCACCACTGACATTTCCCATACTCATTCGAAAACCCCAAAATAAAAAAATCCATTACTAAATTGGACATAAAATTCGACCTTCCCATGTACAATGGAGAGGTAAATGCAAAAAAGTTGGACAATTGCATTCGACAGTTGGAGGTATACTGCAAAATTCAAAAACTTCAAGAAGACGACATAAAGATCCAATTGTTTTCACTAAGGCTAGAAGGAGCTGCACCAGCTTGGTGGGAAACAAAGACTTAAGAGAAATTGAGAATCCATGGTAAGATATCCATTTCTTGGGTTGAATTTGTTTCTACAAATAAAATAAGATTTTATCCTTTAGCCTATATGCAAAAAGCCATTATGAGTTGGCAGAATTTTAGGCAGCTTAAAGGTCAAACAATCCAAGATTATACAAAGGAGTTTAGGGAAAGGGCTTTGTTATTAGGACTGAATCTGAATTCTCAAGATACACTGTTGAAATATATTGGGGTTTTACATTCCTATCTTAAACATACTATTCTTACGTTCAATCGAACTAACATAGATGAAGTATGTGTGCAAGCCACACATTTTGAATCTAGAGGAAAGAACACTTATGAAGAGAGTAATAATAAAAAGTCACCTAAAGAGAAGGATGCAAAAAGGAAAGGGAAGAAAAATAAAAGTGTGAATAAAGAAGGGGAGAAATTTATTTGTAAACATCGTTCAAAAGAGGGATATAATGAGGATAACTGTTGGAAATTGCACCCAGAAATGAGACCAAATAAGTTCAACAATAAACGGAAACAGAAAACCACTGCTATCACTCAAGAAGTTTTAGGTTCTGAATTAGGTGATGAAAACAAAATCATTGTCATGGGAATCAAAGGAAAACAAGAAATTGCAAGCACTATGTTGGCTTAGTAGGCCTTGACCCAGGTTGAGAGTTAAGCTTACCAAATAAATCCCTACACTACTAGCCATTTTGGCATCAATCCGTAGAGTGTGGACTGAAGTCTCACCCAAAGCAGTATGGGGAGATGTTGGAACCAATTTTCCACACCTAGAGATGGTTATGATGTCATTTTATGCCCTAAACATTCCTTCACGTAGATCGATAAGCCCTTGAGGCTTATCGATATAACTCCCTCTTATCAACCTCTAGACCTTTGCGAAGGTAGATGATTGTCTTTTGCGGACTCGAAACATGTGAATCAATCAGTTACGTGCCTTTGTAATCACTCCTACTTCTGTATTTACCCAAATCAGCCTAACTATCTAATATCTTTAATAGGTATTAAGATATTATTTGCATAATAGATATTATTACTTGCGTCATATAATAATGTAAAACATGCAAAATCAGGCATCTATACATTATTAAATCATAAATCCAATATTCATCGTAACATAAACACATTCATTCATAACATAAGTAAATGGATAAAACACAGATATTTCTAGAATAATCTCTTTATTGATACTTCAAATTTTCTTATAGACTCAAGACTACCCTATGCACTCAGCTGGAGGGGTTCAAGCACTCAGCTATAGACTCTACTCTAAGCCTCTATGTACAGAGCTGTAGAGTCTCTATTCTACTCTAATACTCTTAGATCTTCAATTCTAATGACCCATTACATCATTATCATCAACTATGAATTGCCTTAGATTCGCTAAGACTCTGCTTTTCATACACTCACATGGTTTCAGACCATGGGTAGGTCTATACAAGCCAACACAACTTACATAAAAGAAGGGAAAATCCATTTATGTAATTTACTATCTATGCTATCTGTGATCATAACATGCAGAGATTGTAAACATTACATAACAAAAACTTGGGCTTTCTTCACCAAAACATGGGATTTTTTCCCATAATTGATTGTAGGGCACCTTGTCCCAACAGGCCGCAAACACAAACATCGTGACTCACACTCAAGTCACTTTGTTAGTGTAGAGATCTTACTATGGAGACCACCGAGCTTGACTTGCGCTACTGCTACCTTAGCCATGCTGTAAATGGCATCCTTCTTGAGATGCTCAACCAACTGCTTGTTTGTAGGTCCCCCACTACCTTTTGCTATGTCCTCTATAGGCCTACCAGCTTCTCTTCAATGGTGGCAGAGAAAACATATGCCCCATCAATCCAAGGCCCCAAATTTGGCCTTGAGTACCACCTCTTTTAGTTGCGCTACCTCCACCTGTTCGAGAAACTTCTTTGCCTCATGTAGCTTGGCTAGTCACTGTGAGATAGCAATGGTGCAGGTCATCACTCTTGCTTCATCATACTGCTATTGTAATTATCGGGCCTCTGCTTTCAACCTCTACAGGTTAGATGTAGGGTCGTAATGACCTCCATAGACTGCTCAAAGAGCACAGCGCAATCTGCCACTGCAACATCTACTGTTGCAACTGCATCCTTAACAATGGCTTCATGTTGTGCTGTGACCTCTGGGGAGTTGAAGGTTGTGACTTCAACTCAAGCTCTATGATTTTAAGGTTCAGTTCAAACTAAGCCTTGGCCATATATGTCCTTGCATCACACACACCTGTAGCCAATTTCATGATCTTGACTTCCACCTGCACTTCTTCTAGGATATGTAATTCCAGAATGATTTTTCATGCTTTGACTACCACGGTTGTAGTGCACTCATTCTTCTCCTAAACCTTCTTCCATGATTCTAGCGCAACTATCTTCTCAATGAATATTTGTTCGTTGTTGAATTTTTTCTCGCTGATCATGCTTAGCATGCATTGCTCTCAAGCCTTAAGCTCTATAATCACACATGCTTGCATTGTATGAAGGAATTCACTGGGGAGCACATCCATGTTCAAACCAATATTATTTAACACACTAACAACAACCTTGTTGGCTTCTGCCTCCCCGCTTAGAGCTCGATCCAGTAGGGCGACGACCCAAAGATGCAAGCATCAAACCAACTCTACGACTTGACTGGTCCTCGACGCCAAACTAGTTGATGTTGTGTTGCTATTCCCTACACCTTCCTGCATTCTAGTTGTTTGGATTTGCAGCACATGGAGACCCATTTGTATGGCACTTAGTGCCTACTTCTATTGCTTCTTAAACCACTACAGTAGTTCTACTCTTGTATGGCTGACCTTATCTCCAATATCGTCTAAGTCACCCTCTGTCAAGGTGATTGGATCTAGCGACGATTTGGAGGCTTTTGTCTTCTTCCGTTGTCCCTCCTTTTCTTGTTCTTGATGTCGCTTTACGTGGAAAGGAGTGCCCTCCAGATCTCTGCTGCGTTGCCTTGACTATTCTTCCTTCGTTTGGGGCGAAGGAGATTTATGACTTCTGTCAGAGTCACACTCTTCCTGCTTCGCTTTCTCCTTTGTGGTGAGCTCCACTTCTACGCAGGCCTTGTCCTCGGTCTCCTTCTTACTTTTTTCTACCAACTATTGTACCTTCAATTGGGTCGCTTCCTTTTTCTGCTTCTCTATGGACCTTCTAGTCCTGACGGCCAAATATAATGGTGTGTTCCAATCTATTCGCCATCACTTGAGGACCTCTATGATGGCATCATCCGTAGACGAGTAGAGGAGATCATACCACTTATGTTCTAGATGCTTCAGCGCCCAAATGTAAACATGGTGGAAGTCTGCTTTGAACTCTGCATACCCAAATAATTGCTCAAAAATGGTTGGCGACAACCACGACTTTCAGTTGATGGCCATATGAATGTTCATATGCATTAATACCTAAAAAAAAATATTTTGTCGAACTCGTGCAACATCCTTTGTGGCCCATGAAGCAAACTTTGCTACTTCTACTAAATCTGTTTGAATTGGAGGAAACTTGTTGTCCTCCGATAAATCCCATGTGACCAACATAATTGATAGTAAGAGTCATGAGTAATGGAAAGTTTTACTTTGGTCTTATGCCTTTCTACAGTTTGCAAGGAACTCACTGCACACGTAGTGTGCCCAGTTGAACTGTACGCCCTCCGCACAATGAGCCACTAAGAAAACCACTGGTGCTGACACCTCATCTGCGTGACACTTCCTCATTACCTTTCCAACAAAAATTTGGGTGGCCACCTTCACCACGGGTCAATAATACTAGAGATGGAATACTCGTGTGCTTTCTTGACAAGTTTGAACTTGTCCTTCATCTTCTTGGCAAGGCCGTGCTCGCCCGTATTTTTGCCAAATTCCTTTATAGGATTCAGTCTAGATTGAGGGAGTAATGTGATCTTATGGATCATCATATTAGTGATTGGTATTAGCTCAGTCAACCACAAGCACCCGTCATGCACAAGGCAGAAAAATTTCTTAATAACTGTCAAGTTTATGGTGGCATGATGGTAGTGAGGCACCCATAGGAGGTTCAACAACCCTACCTTGTTTACCTGATGAATTCATTCCACCAGCTCCTGCGTGGTGACAACAAACCCCTTGTATAATACTTAGTTCATGAAGGTATTCGTCGCCAGGTGGGGAAACCGCTCAACGTCTCCCAAATCCCAATCTTCAAGTTTCAGATGTGGGACATGTGCCATGTACAAACCTTCAAAAGATATTTTTTCTGGTAGTAGGGGTGTGTTCAGGAGGAAATGTCCCTCATCAGGGTTGTTCGGGACCTTCACCTTGCCTTGCCATGGAGGGATGTACTCCAGCATCTTTGAAATGGGGTCTATGCCCTCAATCTATGTCTTTTGTGCCCTAGTCAGCCTCCTGGTCTACTACTTTCCTTTTATCCCGTGTGGTTGACTTTCCTTTCTGCTATGGCTATGTAGATGCATGCCTCCTCAGCAACTCATGCACCGGCAACGTCTTCTTTTGTTTATCCTTCTTTGGCTTGGGACCCTCTCTCGGCGATGTAGGCTTTGGCCTAGGTGACCTCAGCGCCATAGGCACTGCTGCGGGAACCTCCATACTCATGACGTCAGGGGCAGCTCCCTTAGAGGTGACAGTGCCCCTAGTACTAGCGGTCTCAACCAGTGTAGTCATGACACTATTAATGCAGTTTTGATCAGACTTAGACACAAGGCTTGCAAGAAAATTCTCAAAGAGCTCACGCAACAGATAATAACACTCATAAATTCTTAAAATGTAAAGTGTTTCTTGATGGATGGCCATCTATAATTTATAGGCAATTTAGAATTAAAATTCAACCATTCCCCTTAAACAAGGTCCATAAATGCGAGATTGGCAACAAATTCCCAAATATTTCACACTTGATTTTAGCCTTAAATGCCTTAAATGTCGGTTACCCTCTGCTCTTAACTCTCTTCTGGTAGTCAAATCATGAACAGTGATAATAACGATCACTTTCTGGCTATGATGCGTGGTCTCTTGTCCTGTAGTGAAACTTACTTCATGTGTCTGCTAACACTATGACACACTTCTAGTCCATGCAGGCATGTCATCACACAACTCTACAACCAGAGTAGCGTAGTTTATATTCCCACACCTCCTTGCATCTACGTGGAGCACTAAGACTATGTTGCCATCAAAAAATCATCTAGCGAGATCCCTGGCCTATGGCTTCAATTGGCTACCATTTACCTCTCCATGAAATGGATCCCTATTCAATTTCACAAGCTTAACTGGTCCACCATTGGTAATCTCCTTGATCACATATGGCCCCAGCCAATGCATCTAAAATTTTCCTAAAAATTTATCAAACTTGTTTTCATTTAATAAAACTAAATTGTTTACCTTAAAGGTGCACAGTTTGATGTGTCAATTGTGCCATGCCTTTTCACACTCCTTCTGAAATTGTTGATGGAATCTAGCCAATAATCTATCTTCCTCTAGCTTTATCAGCTGCGCGAGCCTCTTTTATAAGGCTCTACGATATACCATTCCTGTGAATGCCACTATTCATAGACTAGGCACAATGTATTCCATTGGGATTAGTGTTTCTAAGCCATAGACTAGCCTAAATGGTGTCTATCTAGTGAGATTTTTACAAGTAGTTCTATAAGCCCATAGCACCACTCGTACACAGACGTCGCAATCATTCCTCTACACATTGTATACTTTTGTCAGTTTATTCTCCAATATCTTATTAAATGCTTCCACCATCCCATTAGCCTAAGGATGACATGGCGTGCTCTTTTGATGATACACTTGGAATTCTTCCATCAGCACGTTGATAATTTAATTAAGGAAGTGCGTACTGTGATCACTCATCAAAATATTCGGGAAACCAAACCTAGTCAGCACATACTCAAATAGGAACTTCATTGCTATTGCACCTATACAATCCTTCACAGGCTACATCTCCGCCCATTTGGTCAAATACTCAGTCACGTGATGATATAGTGTGTACTTGTCTTATTTCCTAAAGGTTGAATCGGCCCTACACAATCAATCACCCATTTCTGAAATGGCTGCAATAATACCTGTGGATTCAAAGGCATCTCATCCCTTTGTGATGGCCCACCGGTTCTCTGACATGCATCGCACACCCTATAATATGCTTTCGAATCCTTATGCAATGTTGGCCACCATAACCCAGTGTGTAAGATATTCTACACAGTTTCCTTTCCTACATAATTTCTTCCTGCAAATCCTCTGTGAGCTTCAATGAGGATGTTGTTCCATTCAAACTCAGGCACATAATGTCGCATATCTCATCCGATCCCATCTTATACAAGTGACCTGTAATAACAAAAAAATCTATTCCGCGCACCACCAATTCCTTCTTCTGGTGACTAGTGGACCCTTCTGGAGTTGTCCCTGTAGTCAACAAGTGGATGATTTCTTCAAAATGATTGTCTACCATGCACACTGCAAAGAGCTAAATGTCAGGTGGTCCTTCCTCCAAATTATTGGGATCCTCACCTATTTCAATGCGCGACAGATGACCAGGTACTTTAATGCAGAATGGTCTGCGTACATATTAAAGTGTTTACCTAGCAAGTAATGCCTGAACTTCTGGAACATGTACGTGCCATAGCCAACCCTTCGCGCTTCATCATCAAATAGTTCTTTTCAACCTTCTATACTTCCTGCTTGCAAATGGTATTGGGTGATCCAGTTCTCATTCACTGACCTATGTCAATACTGCTCCCAGCGCAATACATGATGCATCCACATGCACATGAAATTCCTTCTTCCAATCTAGGAAGACTATGATCATTGTGATGACCATCTTTTCTTTTAATACGTCTTAGATCTACTAACATTCTTCATTCCTCCAGAATGTAGCATTCTTCTTCAATACCTTTTCCATTGGAATGGTAATCTGGGCATAGCTCTTGATGAAATTTCAATAGTAACCAATATGACCCAGTGTTGAGCAGAAATGTTTAGCACTCCATGGTGCCTCCAAATTGATTATAACCACGATCTTATTTGGGTCATCCATTAATCCTTGTCTACACACTACATGACCTAGCAAGATTCCAAAAGGAAAGAAAAATAAACACTTCTTCAAGTTTAGCATGATTTGATACCTCCGGTACGTATGCAGCATCAAGTGAAAACTAGCTACATGGTGCTTTACGAGTCCAAATATTATCCAATCATCAAAGTATACCTCCAAAATCTTGTGAATGAACTCTCTGGAAATCGCAATGACTACGCACAAAAAGATTGACGGTGCATTCTTTAGTCCAAAAGGCATTACAGTATACTGAAAGCATCCCCACTCAGTCATGAAGGTGGTCTTACTCATATCTTCTGGTGCAATCTTTATCCAATGATATCCAGAGAATGCATCAGTAAACGAATATGCTACCTATCCACCAACATTATCCAGCACTACATCGGTGAACGAATTTTCAAAAGGATCATGCACACAAGCATCATTCAGCTTCCTGAGATCTATGCAGATCCTTATCTCATCCTTCTGCTTCTTTTCCTGAATGACCATAGGACTTACCTAGTCCGACTCACCCACTAGCTCAATAATACCCGTTGCTAACATATTATCCAACTCCAAGTAGACCTTTTCCTTGTACATAGGATTAAGGCGATATGGCCTCTGCTTCACAGGCTTCACATCTGGTTTCAACATTGCCTTCATCACTCCTAAATTGCCTATTATCCCCTTCAGGTCTGAAAACTTTGTAAGGAACAAATCCTGGTATTCACAACGCAAGTAAGTGACCTTATCCACCGTAGCGTCATCCCAGTAGTCCCCTATCTCTACAAACCTTGTCTCTACCTCTGTTTCAATGTTCACTTCTCATTTTTAGCGATGTAGTGATATCTGGATAATCTATCTGTAACCCCTCAAATTCGTGGTGACCTTCTGCCTATGGGATATTAATGTTCCTTGGATCCTCCTCTTCTTCTTCAATAGTCACATTGTAGCACTCCAGTGGATGGCGCAACTGGGTGGTCCAATTTAGTTGAATCAAATCCAAGGGATCCTACGGGATTCTGAAGATCACTACTTTGACCTCCAACAATCCTTCATCGATGCACTTGAATCCATTTTCAAAGTTGAATTTCATTAAGAATATCTATCTCAAAATATCCCATTCGTATGTAATGTGGTGGAGCTCTATCTCCAAGTACCAATTCATTGGTATTACATCTAAAGTGTGACAAAACAAATGCACCCACTCTCGTTGTGGTTCTGCTCCATAAGCATTAGTCCATTTTGCTAACTGATCTCACTGATCACTCCTCCCATCATATTTCTCTCTCAATCACACATTTGGGCAACCAAACCACACCCTCATCATTCTTTTGTACTCACGCCATCCATTGAAATTGCTTTTATGTGTACCCCACCATCTTGAAGTCATAGCGCCAAGTCCAAGGCTTGGAAGTGATGCTTCTTTGGCACTTCCCTTTCCAATGTATCCAAAAATTTATAAACATCAGTTAACCCATCATAATAAGGCAAACTTCTTACCTCCAATGATACACAGCGCAACTATTTGGTCATCATGTTACATCGTAGCATAGACACTTGGTGCAATCGATTCTGCTAGTGTTCCAATTCCTCATCTAAATCTGACGTGCAAGAGCTTTCGTGGTCCCATGCAATACGCCCATCAGCTACCAGATTCACCCAATCTTAATCTTACTTCGTTATCTTCTAAATCTGGTCCAACTCATCGTCACTTTCATAATCGAGGACTGGTTCAGTATAGTGCAATCCTTCTACAGGTTCCAAAGGTACTACTACATAGAGCAATTTACTCTGAAATGATATTGTCCATTTTTTCAAATTGATCACCCCATTCATGTCAATAGCCCAGTCAATCCCAAAGAGAACAGGGTAGAGATTGTTGTCATCGACAATATCTGTTACTTTGAAATCAACCAATGTACTCGCGCCTTCAAGATCTGCTATCAGTCTGTGCAATCTTCCCATGGGGATAATCTTTTGTTGATTTGCCATCCTCAATTGAATCGGAGACCACTACAGCGCATGTCTCCCCATTCTCTCCCATGTTTGTTTCGGAAAAACATTCGCATCTGACCCAAGATCTAGAATCAATTGGTCCATTTCATATTCTCCTATTTGCGTGGTGAGCCTCATCTCGTGCCTGGTTCTTGCCTTATCGTTACAGATTTTGTTGACCATGCGCGGTCCCTGAGGAGTATTTTCTTTACTAGCGCATTTATTGATCAACTCTTGTAATTCTTTTACAGCCTTGCTACTGAATAGCAAATTCATACAGGTCTCCAGAAAGGTAGTAATCATGGATGGGTCCATTTCTTCAGACTGATTATCCTAACTTCCTGAGGTAGAAGCCTCAGTGAAGCTTTTCTTCTTTCCCATGAAGGTCTCTTTTGCGTGTTCTAGACTAGAGCTAGCCTCTGCCTCTGAAGCTTTGGAGACTCATTCACCTTCTTCAGGATACCTTCCCTTATCTTTGTTAGTCATCATTCCACTTCACAGCACAATATTCAGATTAGGATCCTATTCGCGGGGTTCAACCATCATCATCTATAGGTTCTGGGTAGGTTGTTGAGGCTACATCCCCTTTTGACGCATCTTAGCTATTAATACAGGGCAGTCTTCTGTCACGTGGTAAAACAGAGTACAGTATCAACACGACAAGTGCATCGAGTTCATACATTCTCATGCATAGTGTCCTAATCCTCCACAATTATAACAAATAACTTGTCCCCTACCTCTCGCAGGTCCTCCTCCGCACCCCTAATATCCTCCTCGCACTACCCCGATGCCTTTATCGGAAGGGCGAGTTTTTGTCTACATATGATATGCGAGCCTTCTCTCCATCATTAATTTGTAACTGTGACAATTTCGTGCATCGTGACCACCTGATTTGCAGAAGTTTTAGAAGCACTGTTGCGGTGTCTGTACAAGTTTCTGCAGCAAGTGACAATTATTTTTCACATGTTTTCTATCTACCTGATAGATAGCGCACCACAACGTGGGCCCTATACTTTTCCCTGTTTAAGCTTCTGGCCTTAGGGGCATCAATCCTCCTCCTGTAGCATAGCTTGCGAAGATAGGGATATGATATTTGTCATTCCCCTAACTCTTACATTTCAAACACCAAACTTCGTCGCGCACCTCAGGTCAAGCCACTCTATCCTTCTTCAGACTTTTGAATTCTAGCCAAAGGTTTTGCAACTCCGGATGAATCTACTAAAATCCCAAAGAAGCATCCTGAATCAGTGTCTCATGCAATCTCATCGCAATCTCCAGGGCTTCCGCCTAGGTCGCAATCTTTTGTTGTGATAGAGAAACCCTTATATGAGGCAAAAGTGAAGCCACAAACCATTCACGATGTTGCCCATCCACAAGATCCAAGTTAGCTTCACGGATCTTGAATTTCAATCTCTGGTCCAGCTCCCAAGGTGTCTTTCCAGGCTACATCATGATCTCCTTTAATCCCACGATTGATTGCGCTTCAGACATGGGTTTACTGAATTCCTTATCCAGTGCAGTCTGAATATCTATCGACGTAGCCGTCAACTTATCAGTATAGTACTTAATGCACCATGTTAGCGCGTAATCCTCTAAAGCAGTAACCAACATTATATTCTTCATCTGATCATATGTAATGTTCTGAGCTTGCCACACAACCCTCGCAACAAACCAAAACATGTTCAGATCCTCATTTCCCAAGCCCTTGAAAATGGGCAACTTCACGATATTCGCCATATTGAATGGTGGTGGAGGTGGTGGCGGTGTGGGTGAAGGTGTATGCGGCAGAGGTGAAGATGCAGGTGGTGTGAGTGGATGGGGTATTCATGGGAACCCTTGCCTTATTATCTGGACAATGCTCTATGGTGAAGCTTGTGTTGCTTCTTCATTGTCTCTCAGAGGAGGCTCAATCGACAAGCTATATTCATGACTTGTTCTCCTCCTATCCCTAAAACAATTTCCACTTCTTGTAGCTTGAAACATCAAGGTAATTGCATAACTTTCTTTTCACATAAGAGATCTTTAATCCAAGTATTCAAAGACCTTAAATACTTACCTCGTGGTAGTTTTAAGAAGCATCGCTCTACTTTTTTATAGCTGACCAAGGTATCGACCGCGAACTCTGTCACAAATCCTCTGATGAAATGAGCAAGCCAATCAACAATGTGCATTATCTTACCTTCGGAGGCTTCCAATTTGCACACTAACTTCGGGGTCCACACTATTACACCATCAAGCCTCCACCTTCCCTATCCGTTCGCAAATTTAGTGATCAACTCATATGGCTTGACTAGGAAGGAACATAAGAAAATTTTGTGTATCTCTGTATACAGATACTTGTCCAACCACTGTTCTTTCATCAATCGCGGATTCCTGTTTTCTTGTTCTATGAATTCGTGGATCTTCCAACCAGTCTTCAATTTCCTTCTTTATTGGATTCCGGTGATGCGACATCCCACATCTCTTATGAAGATCCTGGTCTCGACAATGGAACCATTTACTGGCTTAGTGGGCCCTAACCCAACTTTAAGATTAAGTTTGCCAAACAAATCCCTACACTACTGGCCCTTTCGGCATCAATCTGAGGAACGCAGACTAAAGACTCACCCGAACCAGTATGTGGGGATTTTGAAACCATGTTTCTGCACCCAGAGACAGTTATGATGTTGCTTTATGCCCTAAACCTTCCTTTGGATAGATTGATAAGCCCTTGAGGCTTATCAATATAACTCCCTCTTAACATCCTCTAGACCCTCGCGAAGGTCTACGATTATCTTTCAAGGACCCTAAACAAGTTAATCAATCACTTACATGCCTTTGTAATAACTATTACTTCTGTATTTACCCAAATTGGCCCAAGTATCTGATATCTTTAATAGGTATTAGGATATTATTCACGTAACAGATATTATTACTTGCGTTCATATACTAATGTAAACTGTGCAGAATCATGCATTGATACACTATAAAATCATAAACACATTCATTCATAACACAAGTAAATGGATAAAACATAGATATTTCTAGAATAATCTCTTTATTGATACTTCATATTTTCTTACAGACTCAATTCTACCCTATGCACTCAGCTACAGGGGTCCGTGGACTCAACTATGGACTCTACTCTAAGCATTTGCACACACAGTTGCAGAGCCTCTCTTCAACTATAATATTCTTCGCTCTTCACTTCTAATGACCAATTACATCATTATCATCAACTATGAACTTCCTTAGACTCCCTAGACCCTACTTTTTGTACATTCCCATGGTTCGCAAACCATGGCTAGGTCTATACAAGTCGACACAACTTACAAAAAATAAGGGAAAATCCATTTATGTCACTTCCTATATACGCGCTCTGCAATCATAACTTATGGAGACTTTACACTTTACATAACAAGAACTTGGGATTTCTACGCCAAAGCTTGGGTTTTTCCCCAAAATTGACCGCAGGGGACCCTGTCCCAACACACTAATTCACAAAACTGTAACACTACTACTACTCCAGATGAAAAAGAGATGAATTGAGTTATTTCATGTTAGGGTCATATATAAACACACCAAGATTGACACACTCTTCGATAGTGGGTCACAAGCGAATCAAATCTCTGAAGACTTAGTCAACAGATTAAACCTTGAAACTGTGCCTCACCATAAACCATACTCTTTGGGATGGATAACCGGACACACTAGTTTACAGCTTACAAGAAAATGTTTGTCTAAATTTGCAATCACTACAAATTTTTTTGATGAAGTAGAGTTAGATGTGGTACCGCTTGATATTTTAGGTGTGTTGTTGGGTAGTCCATATTTGTATGACCGGAAAGTAGTCTTTTACTACCATGAAAATAGGTATCACTTTTTCAAGGATGGGGTGGAGTACATAGTGATAGTCCATCGCAAAAAGCTAAACATTTCTTTGGTTAATTGAAGGGAGGCAAGAAGACTAGTGAATTAAAGTAAAATTTTAGTACTTCTCATGTTAAAGCCAAATGATGATATTGTTTATGACAATGTTGTTGCTTGTAATGCAAGTTTCAATTTTGATTTGGTTGGTTTAGTTCATAAGAGTGATGAAGTATTTCAGGTTGTGAAAGAATCGTCCTTCAAGGAGAAAGAATCTTTACATGAAATATTTTTGCAACAAGAGGTTTCTCTTTGTGATATTAGCATGCAAGGCAAAATTGCAAAGTGTAGAGACACCAATGCAATGCAAAAGTTTGTTGAACAATGGGCTCATTCAATCAGCCCTTATACCATGTTGTGCACTGATGGCTATGGCGCCAAAGAGGAATGATAATTATTTCAAGAAAGAGGACAAAAGGAGTAGTTTTTGCCAAAGTAAAGTTGTAAAAAGAAGTCAGTGCAATAATATGTATAACACCAAACAAGAATGGTTTGTGTGGCTTACAATGTTGTATTTACTTTTCAGAACTTTTATTATATACATGTTTTTAAATTATGGCAAAAAAGAGAAATTCCTTGAAGAAATTGTCCACTTGGGTGACATAAACATGTTGAGAAAGTTTTCTTATGCACATGTCATCTATGAACGAAAAATGCTTGGTTTTTTGAAGATATCAAAGTACAAGTTGGGTTTCACTTCATTGATGCATTTGGGCCATGATATTGGAGGAGGTAAGTTGAAGGAAAGCCTCTTCAAGTTGGATGCAATTGTTGATTAGTGAACGCCCAACATCGTCATTATGATAAGAGGTTTGTTGGGCCTAGCCCAATGTTGGAGGAAAGTTGTTGTTGACATTTCTTATTTTGAAGCTCCTTGGCATGCATTGTCATGTGTGTACAAAGTCTTTCAGTGGGGAGGCAAAAAACAAGAGGCATGTGTTGCTTCAAACCAAAAGATCGGTTCAATTCTTTTTTATGCTCTTTCAAACTTGAAAGCTTCATTTGAGTTTCAATTTTATGCAAGCAACTTCACCACTTTATTTCATTAAGAAGATTTCAATGGTGTAAATATTAAGTTGTAGCAATCCATGCACTTTCATAGGATTGATACTTGCTGAAAATTTCACTTGGTTCAAAGGTACAAAAGAGGTATGAGCAACAATTTCATTGTTATGCCTTTTAGGGCTTTGGTTATGTAACTATTCTATTCACAAAACATTATATTTTACATGAAAGTTACGTTTAGGCAATTTCATACTTTCAAGATGTAAAATTGGGCTTGAGTCATGCAAACCAAGCAGTGAAATTTTCCATCCATTTGCATGATATTTTGTTAATTCATCTTGGTAAGATGAATGTTTCTTTTGATGGTGACATGGACAAAACCATGAGTTTTTATGAATGAATGGAAATGTTGCATCAAATAGTGCAAGATGAGCTTGAAAAGCACAAAGGCAAGTACAGGTATTATGTCAATCAAAGGTTTTAAGTCGACGATGCAAGTCGGTGTCAGTTTTGAAAAAAGAGGCTTCAAGTTGTTGAACAAGGAAAGAATGTTCATATTTCAAATTCTAAATGCATTCTTACAAAAGAACAGGGTCCTCAAGGCATGTGAATGTTGATTTCCTTAAAGAAGAGCTCAAGGAAACAAAATCGTCAAATGCCAATTGGATCGAGCTTGGAAAGGTGAGAGGGTTGTACCCTCATCTACTTATCAGATAATAATATCTTTTGAGGTCCAAAAGGCTTCTAGTGGAGAGGAATGATCAGGTGCTCAGTATTTAGATTGAAATTCAAATTTCTTAGATTGGCTTGAAACCTGTATGGTTGGGTCCATCTCGTCAAGACAATTGCAATGCAATTCGTTTCATCAAAAACAGAGTCCAGATGAAGGAGAAAAGCCCTGTTGTTCATTTTCCTAAACAGTTAAAAAAATTGCAGAATGCGACAAAATGATGACATGGTATTCCATTCAGCAGTCTATTCAGTAAGGGGAATCCTCTTCAGTTTTCACGCAATGGGGCTGTGACAAGTGTCACCTCCATATTTTCCCGTGTGGCTGTGTGAAAGGGAAATTGCCTAATTGGACCTAAGGTGGAATTTGATTTTTTTTAATTATTTAAGTATTATATATAATTTCTATTCTATATTATATAGTTTTCAACTATCTATTATATTATAATATTATATATATTTAATATTAACTAAATTCGAATCCTCATAACCATTGGAAATTTGCATTAACCAAATTCTGAATGCACATATTAAATATCAATTGGCACATAAGTCAAAGTTTCAGTGGCACATATTATATGTATTAGAAAATGTGATGGGGGGAGGGTAGGTTTGAACCTGTGACCTCCCCCTCCAATTTTCGTGCTTTACCAACAGACCATAGGACAGTACGTTGAAAGGAGTGCTTGCACAAAATATGTTAAGCCATAGCTTTATGTTGACAACAGGGTCATGGGAGCTAGCCCTGTGGGCTAGCCCCACCTCATATGACCTTAACCACATGTCCAAGAGCCAATGGAAGCACTTAGCACTAATCCCACTTTATTTAAACTAAATCCATTTAAATATTAATTAATCATGCTTAACATTTGGATTAAGTTGTCAAATGATCTGGTAGAATTCCAAAATTAGGCAAAACCACGCGTTTAGGTAGACTTAACTAGAGTCTCTCCATATATAGCGAAGGTTTCCTAGGAAAAATTGAAAGAAGCATAACTTACTCAATTTTCGATAAAATTGAGACCATAAAGAATTGTTTTTAGCTAATCTGGAGCTTCTGAACACATTGGTATAGGTTTAAGGAGCCATAGATCTTTATAAACAACATTTTTCCACATTGAGCTAATATAGAGGCCCAAGCCATGGAAGCTCGACCAAGGAGATGTAGCCCAAGAGGGGTGAAGTCCTTCATAAAAACACTATGTTAATGTGTATGTTTGATGGTTTGATGTACTGTACATGTTTGTTGTTTATTATTAGTTTCTAAAGCTATTTTTCTCATGAATTTCTTGTTTAACTTAAGGAAATTTACCTGTTTGTAAGCACTAACAACTAAGGAAAGCTCCGCACCAAAAGCAAGAAGCAGGCAAATGTTTATTAATCTGTAATTGTGATAAGCACATAAAAACTAATCATACAAAAACAAATCATTCTTCAACATTCATCAATTCTTATTTCCTTCCCATATTCATTTTCATTAGTATTAGTTTTGTTTTCAGTCAAACAAGAATAACCAGAAAGGGTTTCTTTGATAAGTGTAGTAACAGGTTTTAGAACTTGTAGATAGGGAAATCCTCATTCTCAAGTTTATAACAAGTACTTAAGTAGTTTAAGTAGTCATTTCAAGATCTTTTTCATTATGATCTTTGTCCTTGTGTTGAAGAAAAGAGTGGGTATTTCATTTAGTGTTTGTAACTTAGGGACTAGTTTGACATGAACCTTCTCTCAAATCTATTCTTTTCGGAGAAAAACATGGATTAAGTAAATACCTTCTTATGACCTTTGGGAATCATTGCTTCGTATTTCATCAACTTGGTATACTCAGTGAGGATATTGAACATGTTGGCATACACATTCGACATCTTCATCTCCATTCTCATGAAATTTATCCCTTTCTTCCCAATTTCCTTTTTCTATAAAATACAAGATGCATAATATGGATATTAGATTTTGCAGCAGGAAATCAGCAGGGAAACCTTATATATATGGGATTGTGTGAAATTAGCTTGTCTGTATGATTATTTCTCCAATAAAACAAAAAGTTGATGGACTCACATTTTCTGTCAAGCCTAATAGGCCAATATTGTTTAAGGGGCATAAGTGTACTTGAATATAAGTCATAGTATAATAGTTTCACCATAAGGGTTGGATAGTAACAAGCTAAAATATTCTTCAATCTCAATAACTAGGTAGAGCCTTTAATGTATATTTTGTATGTAACAATAGTAGAGGCATGTTAGAATGACATATATAAATACGCTCAAACATACTATCAGAGAGACTTTGCGGGTATGCTACAACAAGAAACACATGGGTATTAGTTCAAATCAATTCTTATTTCCTTCCATATTCATTTTCATGAGCATTAGGGTTGTTTTCAGTCAAAAACAAATTGCGAGAAAGGGTCTCTTTTATTAGTGCAGTAACAATTTTTCTAACTTTTACACAAGTTAAACCTCATTCTCATGTTTATAACAAGTATTTAAGTACTTTAATTACTTAGTTAAAGATATTTGTCCCTTTGATATTTGTCCGTGTGTCCAAGAAAATAGTGGAATTTTCCTTTAGTGATTGTAACTCAAGCACTGGTTTGATATGAACCTTCTATCTACTCTATTATTTATGGAGAACTACATGGATTGAGTACATACCTCCTTAGATCCTTTTGGAATCATTTATTTGTATCTCAAAACTTGGAATACTATGTGAGGAGATGGAACTTGTAGTCATAAACATTCAACATCTTCAACTCCTTTGTCATGAAATTTCTCCCTGTCCCCTAAATGGCCTTTTCCTAAAAAATACAAAATGCATTGTATGGATATTATATTTTGTAGCAAGAAATCAGAAGAGAAATCCTATATATATGGGATAGTGTGAAATCAACTTGTCTATGTGATTGTTTCTCCAATCAATGACAAACTTGATGGAATCACATTTTTTGTCAAGCCTAATAGGCCTGCGATGTTCAAGGGGAATAAGTTCCCTTGAAAAGAAGTCATAGCATGATGGTTTCACCATACAAGTTGGATAGCCACAAGCTAAAATATTCTTCAAGCTCACAGACAAGGTACAGCCTTAAACGTATATTTTGTATCTCACAACACCAGAGACATGTTAGAATGAAATTTATAGATAAAATCAAACTTACTATTAGATAGACTTTACCACTGGGAGACAACAAGAAAAAAATTCTTATTGGTTCAAATCATACATAATCATTTGTGAAAATGAACTAGAGAAACTTTTCCATACATTGTCAGTGGCTTTGATTTTTCTTAATATCAATGTGTAGGGATCTAACCTCAACAAAACTTGGGGAGTTATTTTAGCAACCAATAATATTTAGTTATATCAAGCATAGTAGACGAGCTTCGAACCTTTGGCATGCCCTTCTAAATGTGATTATGTGTATCCTTTTTCCTTCAAACATCAAATAACTAAGCTTCATTGTGATTGGTAAACTTCATGGTGATAGTATATTGAACTCCTCTTCGCTTGTAAAAACAAATTGGGAACCTTATAATTAATATTTGAAGATAAAGTTGAAATAATGTATGTTTTTGGTCCAAAAATTGTAATAGATTAGAAAAGTAATTTAAGAAAACAATACGTATTGGTTATTCTTTAATGATATTTATTGTACCAAGGAGAATATTATTGTTTGGAAATTTTCTTGTTTTCTACCCTTTCAGAGCCATTGTTTCCTTGCTAATTCCTCTATTTGGATATGTGTTGATAAAAAGTGCATGTATAACCCTCCAGACTTGCTTGGTAGTCATGTATCAATCTCAGGGCCATCACTAAAAGCAGGCATCATGAAGTCACTTCAAGTTTTAATTAGCATACATCCACATACTCCAAATTCATGAACGGAGGTTGTCTTAAGACAAAGGTGGAGAAAATTAAATATAATTTATATGGTTATCATCGCCTTGAATGCATTTGCAATGTATGTGTTTGACAATATATTGATGATTTCCCATTCTATCAATACCTTCTTGAACCAAGGAGGAAATATCCCTTTTCCAGAACACTCTATAACATCAAGCATTGGTGGAAGTGATTAAAATTAGGAGTGCGAAAGGTATTTGAAGGAGGAGGAGAGTTATGAAAGATAATACTACAAACATACTAAGAAGGCATTGCAAGCACCATATAGTTAGAAATAATCAAGCACTACATAAGATCTACTTTTGAGATTATCAACGTAGTTGGTACATGCTTGTGTAACATTGGTTTCTAGTGAAAGTGAATTGACTTGTCGCTTACCCCTCCAAAATATATAGCCAAAAATTATAATCGATCACACATAAACCCAAAAGCCTTTTGTCTGTCATAATGTAGATGGGATAGATTTTGGATTGAATTAGGAGTTACTCTGGTGGCTACCTTTATGTAATAAATTAGTTCTTCTATGACATGTTTTCTGAAATAGCCTCAACTCTTACCTTTTGTTCTATCTATTTTTGGTACATTATGGTATTTAAATAATAATTTTGAAGATGTTTTCATTTTATATTGTTCACAATAAAGTTAGTTAAAGGATGGATTTGGCCTATGAAAACAAAAAATCGATGAACGTCCGTGCTAATAAAGTAAATTTAGGGTTTTGTGTGGGTTTAGGATTGTTTGATGGTCAAGTTTTGTGAGATTTACTGTGGAAATCCATATCATGTTTATTTTATCTCTGCTTTTAGAACCTATGCACTCCTAATTAAGACCTTGTATCCAATTAAAAAATGGAAAAATCCATTTTAGATGTTCTCTATGTAATGATGCAACTTTGGAATTAATGAAAACAAATGTCGCCACATTTATTGGCCCAAAATACTTTGACCTCACTCATGTTTTACTTGTTATAGAAAATGGAACTCAAATACCAAATTTGTCCTTTTCTACCATTGATCCAACTCTAACATCATAGGAAAACCTTTATTTTATCTATGTGATACATAGTGATGTTCTTAAGATGGAAGCAATTGAAATTTTTGTGGATTTTTATGGTTGTAGAGTTGTCATTGTGTATATAGATAACGACTATGGGAGAAACATAATTACTGCATTTGTGGATGCTCTGGAAAGTGTTGGCACTAAGAGTAGCATGAAGGTTGTTGTGATTACTGGAGTTGCTTGAAGAGAGGTAGGAAATGTCTTAGAAAACTTGGATTTAATGGATACATGAGTTTTTGTAGTCCATATGTACCCAAATGTTGGTCTTACCTTTTTATTTTTAAGTTATGAACATTGGAATGTTGAGCACCTACTAATTTTCAATAGCGACAGATTGGTTATTTTTTGTTTTATATTATGTTCCATTGAAAGAAGGCATCATGAAGTCACTTTAAGGGCTAACTCGCATGTGTCCAAATACTCCAATTTCAAAAAGGCAAGTTGTGTTAAGACAAAGGTGGAGAAAATTATAAATCGTTTATATGGTTAATGTCTCATTCAATGTGTTTGGAATGTATGCCTATGAGTATCACTATCTGGGAATTCATCTTTATGACTATGATTTACTGTGGAAATCCATCCTTTCCAAAATTTTATGAAGCAGAGCTTTGTACGACACACTCAATCTAAGTTTATTGTCATACAATTTCTCATTTTTTCTCTCCTGAAATTCTTTTACTTTGGTATTTTCTGCTAGATAACAAATTAATTTAACATATCCAATCAAAACATCAAAGCAATGCATCAACTAAAATTAAATCGATAATTTTCCTTGTATAACTAGTACAAAGTCTAGAATTTTTCCTTTTATATATGCATTAATGATTATTTTCCTTTTATCTTCTTTTTTCACCCTCTTCATTTTATAAGTTGCAAATAGGATCAGATAGTCTACATAAGAATTGGACTCTTTCCATCATGTTCTAGGTGATCAATCCTCACACTTAAACTTTGACTTGGGGTATAAAATATAACCCTTTTGAATGCTAAAGAGAGTACTAGACAATGACCTCGATATTAGAGTGCAAGGTGTTCATAGAAAATGAAATCTTTCTACAACTCCTACAATATTGGAAAATTTTCAAGTATTGCCTCAAAAACTCCATCATAGTTGTATGTTTTGAGAAAACCATCTTGAAGAATTGCATATACTTTTCTCAAAACATTTTCATCCTGAAGATCGTTTAAAAATACGAAAAACAATCCCAAATTATGTTGTGCAAACTAAAGTTGGGTAGTTTCAATAAACTAGACATCAAGTTATAACCTATAGACTCTAATGACTAAGGATGGTCACTTTCAATGTCAAGAGCTTATATGTTGAAACTTATAGTTTATATAATTGGAAGGATATGCGTGTAGTGATTATGGTACTGCAAATCTACTTTTTATGAGCGTGCTTTGGCTACCTTATTGAATATGATAGAGAAACAAAATCTGCACATGATCAAGTGCTGGTGGAAGTGATTGAAATTAGGAGCGTGAAAGGTATTTGAAGGAGGAGGAAAGTTATGAAAGATAATACTACAAACATACTAAGAAGGCATTGTAGGCCCTATACAGTTAGAAAAGATCAAGCACTAGGTAAGATCTACTTTTGAGATTATCAATGTAGTTGGTACATGCTTGTGTAGCATTGGTTTATGGCTAAAGTGAATTGACTTGTCTCTTAGCCCTCCAAAATATATAGCCAAAAATTATAATAAATCACATATAAACCCAAAAACCTTTTGGCTATCATAATATAGATGGGATAGATTTCGGATTGAATTATAAGAGTTACTCTTGTGGCTACCTTTATGTAATAAATTAGTTGTTGTATGACATGTTTTATGAAATAGCTGCAACTCTTACCTTTTGTTTGATCTATTTTTGGAACATTATGATTTTTAAATAATGCTTTTGAAGATGTTTTCATTTTATATTATTCACAATAAAGTTAGTTAAAGGATCGATCTGGCTTATGAAAACAAAAAATCAATGAAATTCTGTGCCAATAAAGTAAAGTTCGGGTTTTTTGTGGGTTTAGGATTGTTTGATGGTCAAGTTTTGTGAGATTTACTGTGGAAATACATATCATGTTTATTCTATCTCTGCTTTTAAAACTTATGCACTCCCAATTAAGACCTTGTAGCCAATTAGAAATTGGAAAATTTCCATTCCAAATGTTCTCTATGCAATGATGCAACTTTGAAATTAATGAAAACAAGCGTGGTCACATTTATTGGCCCAAATACTTTGACTTCACTCGTGTTTTATTTATTATAGCAAATGGAATTCAAATACCAATTTCGTGCTTTGCTGCCATTGATCCAACTCTAACATCATAGGAAAACCCTTATTTTATCTATGTGATCCATAGTGATGTTTTTCAAATGGAAGCAATTGAAAATTTTGTGGATTTTTATGGTTGTAGAGTTTTCATTGTGTATATAGATAACCACTATGGGAGGAATAGAATTACTGCATTTTTGGATGCTCTAGAAAGTGTTGGCACTAAGAGTAGCATGAAGGTTGTTGTGATTACTGGAGTTGCGTGCAGAGAGATAGAAAATTTCTTAGAAAACTTGGATTTAAAGGATACATAAGTTTTTGTAGTCCATATCCAAATGTTGGTCTTGCCTTTTTTTTTTTTAAGTTATGAACATTGGAATGTTGAGCACCTACTAATTTTGGATAGCCACAGATTGGTTATCTCTTGTTTTATATTATGTTGACATCATGAAGTCACTTCAAGGGCTAACTCGCACTGGTCCAAATACTCCAAATTCAAAAAGGCAAGTTGTGTTAAGACAAAGGTGGATAAAATTATAAATCATTTATATGGTTAATGTCTCATTCAATGTGTTTGGAATGTATGCCTATGCGTATAACTATATGGGAAATCACTTTTATGACTATGACTTACTATGGAAATCCATCCTTTCCAAAATTTTATGAAGCTAAGCTTTGTACAACACACTCAATCTAAGTTTATTGTCATACAATTTCTCATTTTTTCTCTCATAAAATTCTCTTACTTTGGTATTTTCTGCTAGATAACAAATTAATTTAACATATCCAATAAAAACATCAAAGCAACGCATCAACTAAAAATACACCGAGAATTCCCCTCGTATAACTAGTACAAAGTCTAGAATTTTTCCCTTTATATTTGCATTAACAATTGTTTGCCTTTTATCTTCCTTGCTCATCCTCTTCATTTTATAAGTTGCACATAGGATCAAATAGTCTACATAAAAATTGGACTCTTTCCATCATGTTTCACATGATCAATCCTTACACTTAAACTTTGACTTGGGGTATAAAAGATAACCTTTTTAAATGCTAAAGAGAGTACCAAACAATGTCCTCGATATTAGAATGCAAGGTGTTCATAGACAATGAAACCTTTCTACAATTCCTACAATACTGGAAGTTTTTCAAGTATTGCCTCAACAACTCGATAGCTGTATGTTTTGAGAAAACCATCTTGAAGAATTGCATATACTTTTCTCAAAACATTTGCATCCTGAAGATCGTTTAAAAATAGGAAAAACAATCCCAAATTATGTTGCGCAAACTAAAGCTGCGTAGTTTCAATAAACTAGACATCAAGTTATAACATATAGACTCTAATGACTAAGGATGGTCATTTTCAATGTCAAGAACTTATATGTGGAAACTTATAGTTTATATAATTGGAGGGCTATGTGTGCAGTGATTATGGTACTGCAACTCTACTTTTTATCAGAAATTTGAACGTCAATCTAATTATAAGGTGACTTGTAAGTCCTAAATCTATAAAAGAAGGTTGAAAAGGTATGACAAATAGATTGATCCAATTTAAATACCATGGCACAAATTGAAGTCAGTTGTATAATATATTTTATATTAACTTAGAGTTTCAAATATATTAAAACTATTTTTCTTCGCAACTTAGTCTTCTAGCTACTATTGAAAGCCTTTGAAATCTTCCTTGCTATGGACAAACAAATCTTGAAAATGAAACCCCATACATAGTGTTGGACGTGACAGGTAGTTATCATTATCATACTAAAGGCTCTTATTTATATTTTCTTTTTATATAACAAAGATGGTTGTAGTAACACTATAATACATGTTTTTTTGATGTTATTTTTATAAGTTAAGATTTGTAAATATTTATTTAAATCTTTTATGGAGAGATCTATTTCATTTTCTCAAAAAATAGGTAGCTTTGACTCTCACAATTCTCATGCATATGCTTATTTTTCATTACATATTTTAAAGTTAAGATTAAAAGTCTATGATGATTTATAGTCATTTAAAATTTCAACAAATTTTAACCCAAATTTGAAATTATAAAATATAATATAAAATTATAATTCATTTTAAACCATTTAAAAATTCAAAACTAATAAATTTAAATTTGTTGCCCAATCTAAACATAGTAACTTAAATTTGTAATTCCTAACCATTCTAATGAAAATTCAATATCAATTAAAAAACCCATGTGCAGCGATTTAATTTCAATATCAATTCAAAAAGGCCCATGGGAAAGCGATTTGGAATCTAGTAGCCGACAGGGCCTTATGAATGATCAGTGAGTGCTTCACTATAGAATGTTTGACTGAAGTAGTGGACACGCTATTATAATGGCCCATTCAATGCTTCATTCTTCCACTATATCAAAAAATATAAACGTAAACACTATGATTTAAAAATATATAGAGACAAAACTTCATCATGCCTATTCAAACATAAATAGTATAATGAGAGAATATAAACTATACAATGGATGACTGTCAACAAAATTCCCGTATGATTCTTTTAATGCCAAAATAAGCATAGACACTCTTCGTGCTTGAACAAAGTTGCGGAGAGATACATATGAGATGTCATTAAATTATGTACAGTAACAGCATGACCAGAGTTCCATATCTGATTAACGCGGCATTGCTTTAATTGGAGAAATAAAAGAGAATAAACAAATTCTCACCGGCGTGCACCGGAGCTTTAAGAAAGATTCGCTCATGAATAATTGAAAATTCTAAATATTAACAACTTCAGGGGCTTGGTGGCCTGAGAGAACAAAAAGGAATCCCTTAGGCCAATCACACCTGCCCTGAGTGAGCAAGGAATGCATTGAAGCCAACCACAAACTGCTTCAAGTGGATATTTAAAAATGAAATATATTGTAGGCATGGTCAACTGTTCTGTAGCCATCGACGGCTGTGAGCGCACCCATACGTTTGGCAGTTGGTATAGAGTACGACATGACAGGGTGTTTTCCGAAACACTTATGAATATCACGTTAACGGAAATCTCCAGCATAAACATCTATTATATCTATATCTATATATATATATATATATATATATAGGGCCGTTTAGAGCTTAGTCAATTCGAAAGAAGAGTATTTCTCATCTTAGACGGCCCGATAGATTGTCTTGTACGGAAGCTCTAAGGTACTGGATTCTGATTACTTGTAGGGTGGCCAATTCTGTGTAATTGACTACAAATGAAGGCCAGAATGGTTGCTGCTATACTTCTGCTATTGTTTCTTGTCGATGGCTTCGCATCGGCCGAAGCTCGGTTTATCCATTTATATAGCGCTGCGAGAAATCCTCGTGGTCTCGTCAGTACGAACCCTAAGAGAAACGGCTCCGTTCTTTCGGGCAAAAAAGCTGTTGACTGTAACAACATGGCGGGAGCTCGTCGTGGAACTGGTAGGAAGGCAAAACACCCTTCGTACGACCATAATACGGAAAATAACAAAGAGAGAGATATAGTTTTTCATCCAATGGGTCATAGTCCAGGAATAGGGCACGACAACCCTCCTGGCCTTTGACCATTCTGTTTCATAGGGAGCAGCAGGGGAAAATAATCAATGCTTATATGCCATCAATGTTTTCTAGTATATATGAAATCGCTATCAACAAAGTCTTCAGAAGAACCAAAGTCTTCGAGGTGCATACATAATAAAAATGCATAGTTTTTAATGTGAAGTCTTTTTAATGTATAGGATTTTTACGTACGAACTTGATACTTCTAAATCGGTGATCAGTAGATTAAGATGGATAAATACGTCTATATGTGTCGTGACACGTATTTCATATTGTGAAAGAAAAGAAATTCAAAGTACTTGACACCTTTAAACATCTAGGGTACGCCGAAATAAACTAACAGAAATTGTACGATGACCAGATATTATGTAGATTAAAACGTGTTTACATACCCCGCGAACTCGTGCAATGATCTGGTTATTCATGTTCCGTTTAGTTTCAGTTTTCCTTAGTATTTTCCGATTACCACTAATGAAAATAGTAATAGTGTTGCTTCTCTAGATCTGACTAAACTACCCGTCCAATTTTGAAAAGTGATTAAGGTATCGGAGGTTACGAACTAGTGAATTTGTTTTTCAAACCTCCTGTTATTTTCATTTTAAATTTGAAAAATGGCTTTGGGTTAAAGCAAAGTGAAGGAGAGTTGTTGCGCTTAAAAGTTCGTGACACCAGTTACACCACCTCATTAAACTAACGCCCCACACAATAAAATTTCAAGGAAATATATACTGTAATATGACGTGAAGCGTAAACAATATTTTACTTATTTATTTATATCCATGCTGAGGAACCAATAATCATCGACACTGAGGCTTTGGCTGAAACCCAAAAAAATACAGTTGTTTGAAGCTTTTTCTCCTTAGATAACCAAGGAGGAACCAATAATCATCGACACTGAGGCTTTGGCTGAAACCCAAAAAAATACAGTTGTTTGAAGCTTTTTCTCCTTAGATAACCAAGGAGAACGGGACGCTTTGTCAAATTATAGATGAGTCGACAGGTATTGATTCAAACCCTTGACTATGAGCACATTCTATTTAGATGCAGAAGATGTCATGAGTATGGACATTTGTTGGAGGAATGCCCACTCAACGTAGAAGAAGAAGAGTGAAGAAATAAACAACCCAGGGAAAATCAAGAAGACAAGAAAGAGTTTCAGGAAGTAAAAAGCAAAAAAAAGACACAGAAGAGAGAACCCCAGTGAAGGAAGGAAAGAACAACAAACCCAACCAAGTAATACAATCAGGTTGGAAATCCTACCAGAAGAATAAGAAGATAACAAGACCGAAAAAATGGATTATCAAGGAGAAAAGGGAAAGGAAAGTAGCATAAGTCAAGGAAAATAACATATTAAGAAAAAGGCACAAAGTGAACCAACAGAGAAGGAGGAAAAGGAAGTGAGGGAGAGGATGGACAACGCGGTAATGAAAATTGACACAAGCAGAGGAGAAGAACTAAGTTCAGAAGAAGAAGTATTACGGAAACTTCTAGATGAATGGAGACACCTCGATGAAAGATTCATTCCAGAAGAGCAAAAAAGAATATATTGAGAAACTTTTCAACAATACCAAGGGAAACAATGGCAGGGAAAGTTAGAAATGATAGAACAACTAGGCCTCCAACAGGATAATACTCAAGACCATCAAAGAAAAGCAAAAGGGAGGAAAAAAAATGTTAGCGAAATATACAAGAAGCAATACAAATCATGGATAAATGTTAGTGAACAGCAGGGGAGTAGTTATGCTCTCGGCGATATTCGACCAGGCAAGCGAAGCACCCGAATGATAATCACATCCTGGAATATAAGAGGCTTGAATAGTAAAGGAAAGCATAGATACTTCGTGGAAAGGCTAAGGAAAGAAAAACCCCAACTAATGATGTTACAGGAAACAAAAAACTCCGGAACGAAAATTGAGGAAATCCTAAACAAAATCAAATTGAAATATGAATTTATGACCATAGATGTGAAAGGCATTGTGAGAAACATAACAATACTATAGAACCCTACAGAAATCATAGCAGATTATTGGATAGGCATGAAAAGAATACTCATGGGGAAGTTCTGGTTAATTGAAAATAAAGAATGGTTTCTATTTTCTGCAGTATATGGCCCTCATACACCAGCGGAAAGAGGAAGCTTCTTCCTCCAACTCCAGCAGCTAGGAAACCTTCATGAAACAAAGTTGTGGTTGATAACAGGAGACTTTAAAATGACAATATCAAAAGATGAGAAGAAAGGTGGACTGCAAAGAAAAGAGCCAGAGATGGAGAGATTCAAAGACCTTCAAGCAGAACTAAAAATGGTAGATATCCCAACCATAAATAGGAAATGCACATGGAACAATCGATGAGGAGGTAGCAGACAAATAGCATCAAGGATAGACAGATTCCTAGCAACATAACACTTCATTGGAAAAGATATCTTCTATGAAGAAATAATCATCTTGTGTCTAGGGTTAGATCACTGGCCCATTAAATTAGAAATAGCTATGAATCAACAGAACCGGACTAGACCATTTAGTTTTGAGGCATTCTGGTTGAGAAATCCCATCATCATACAAAAGATGAAGAATTGGTGGAAGGAAACTGAGACTGGAATGGAAGGAAGAAATAAAGTGCACACTCTCCAACTCAGATTAAAAGACTTAAAAGAAAGGATAAAGAAGTGGAGCCAAGAAGAATTTGGAAATATTCAAAAGGAACAAGAAACACTCTAGATAAAAATGAAACAAATACAACAGAAAATCATAGATGAAGAGAGAAATGAAGAACTGGATTAGGAAGACTAATAAAAGTTAAAATTTAATAGCGAACAACTAAAGGGATTACAAATATGGGGAAATGACCTACTTCTAACTCACCAACAATTTTTCGATGATGTTATGTTATATGGACATACAACACTCAAAGAAGCAAAAAAAAATAATTGAAATTCTCACAGAATTCACAGGGGCCTCTAGGAGAGAGATAAGTAAATAAAAATAAAAAATTTATTTATTCAATACCCAAGCTTCCTCCCAAGCCATCTTGGCAAGAACCATGGGATTTGGAATCAGGAAATTATTTACAAAGTACTTAGGCATCCTATTAAATGACAAGAAAAACATAGTTGCTAGTTGGGGTACCCTAATGGTAAGATTCAAAACAGAATGCAAAACTGGACATTTAAGGCATTGAACATCCCGAGCCACATAATCCTACTAAAATTGATGCTCCAATCCATACAGAACTAGCAATTGACCAGCCAAGCCACACCTAAGACAATATGCAAAAAATTGGTAGATATGTTTAAAAAGTTCCTATGGCAAGGGCCGAGTAAGCTAAAAAAAATGGGTGCTTCTACTCTAGAGTTGGTTAAATAAACCCCTAAAATAAGGAGGAATAGGCTTGAGAGAACCATACATCCTAAACGAGGTAATGGAGGCAAAGTTTTGGGGGTGATGGGTATAGGGAGGGCAAGAGCTCTGGAAAAAACTATGGGAGCGAAAATATGAGATGCCCAGGCCTTCAGAAGGAAAGCTGAGAAACCAAACCGAGAAGAAAGGCTCTGCAATCTGGAACTTGGCAAGAGCCAACAGGGATTTGATCAGGGAGCATAGCTTCTAGGAAGTAAGAAAGGGGGATAAAAAGAATTTCTGGGAAGAGGCATGGAAATAGAGAGAAAAACTCAACAAACAACCTCAACTCCAAGAGATCCACTAGTTCACCATCTAAACTGAGGGTGATACATTACGAAACTACTGAAGCCCAGGGTCAGATGGATATTGGAGAAAGTGGAAACAAAAGAAAAGATGGCCAAAAGCACCTATAATAGCTCACAGAGAAATATATGAAAATGAAATGGCAACAAGGAAAATAGTGGTCAAAGAAGGGACGGACACTCTAAGATGGGGAAATAGAATCAAAGGTATGTTCACAATAGTAGAAGGATACCATCTAAAAGCAAGATGCAACTGACACCCAGAAAAAAAATAAGAAAGCATCTGGAAAAAAAACATGGCCAAAGGTAGCATTCTTTACCTGCATTTTGAGCCACGGAGGAGCATTAACATGGGACCAGTTGAGGAAAAAGGAACGCAAGTCCCATCGAGATGTGCCCTCTGCCAAAAATAGGAATAAATCATGGAGCATTTAACCAATGCTCGCAAAGTCAACGACAACATGTGGAGACAACATCAGCAACTTTTTGAAATCAGTGATAGAGACATAAACAACATGAAAATAACAATAGAGAATTAGAGGAATAAACCTTACTAGAATATAACCCTGAACAAGGATTGGATACTCTCAATAGGATTTTCTCTTTAGAACATCTGAAAAGAGTGAAATCATTTGATTTTCAAAGAGGAAGGTAGAGAAAATAATGAGATATGGAACCAAATCATCCAGAATATAAGAGAGACCATTCTCATAGAGAGTTGGTACGAGGAGGATTGGAAAACTGACCCAATAGAGACAACAATAATGACATGCTTGGAACTAAAGCCTAGTTTGATGCAAAAAATAATAAGGAAATACCAAACTAAATAGATGGAAGAGGTCAATCAGTACATAAATCCTTAAAATGGATTCATTAAGTTGAATTTTGATGGAGCAGTGAAAGGAAACCCAGGAGAGGCAGGGACTGGCAGAGTATTCAGGGATGATAGGTGAACAACGCTCAGAATCTACACGATGGACTACGTCAATGCAACAAACAACAAAACAGAGCTTTGTGCACTGAAAAGAGGGATGGTAATTACCATAAGGGAGGAATACCAAAAGCTACAGGTAGACGGACATGCAAAACTAGTAGTGGATATAGTCAAATAGCTACAATAAGGAACACCAATGGAAAAAATCAGTCATAGTTGGAGAATCGCCTGGTTGGTGAAGGAGATAAGTAAACTCCTAAGACAGGTAGCCTACATCCTTCCCACCCATGTGAGAAGGAAGGCCAATGAATAAGTAGAGAGTCTGACAAATTAGGGTTGTAGGAATGGTGGAAGAACTCTGGATACAAGTGAGGCCAAGCTAATTCAGATGGAGGAGATGGAAAACTTAATGCAACTCCTCGAAAAAGACAATGAAGGAGAGAGGAACTCTAGATCTAGGAACATTATAGAAAATCTAGAGAGACGAGGAGGCACAGTCGGGAAGGGGAAGGAAGAGGACAGGTGGGGGAAAGGAAATAAGTGGAGAATGAAGTGAGTAGACAGGTAATCTGGTAGGTGATGAAGCAGGGTAGAGAATGTACAACCCCCGAGAGTACGAGTGCCGTGATGAATGAAAACGACAGAGAGGAGGCCAGGGCAGAGAGTAGGAGGGCGGGTAGAAGAATGATACCAAGTGGCAGAAGAAGGACAGTAGTAACATGGCAAGATCAGTTGGGAGAAAGTGTGCATTAGTGAGAGGCGACGGAAGAAAGGATAGAATGACAACATCCCGAGATGAGGGTTAAGGTATCCGCACCAGCAAAAAAGCTAGACAGGTGGCAGTAAAGGCAAGGGACCAGAGGGAGAGATGAACAAAGCTTAACAAAAATAAGAATATAGAAAATTGCATGTAGATGAAGAAAAGGAAAGCTGGCTAGAGGGAAAGTGGCAGAAGAGTGAAGACGCGGGCAACAGAAGGAAGAGGCAACAGATCAACAAGTCGGTATGTAGTCCTTTTGCTCCACATTTCTACTGGACTGAAAATTATTTTCAGTAGGAAAATAGGAAGACTGAGTTGGAACATGTATAAAACCGAAAAAAAGGATAACATAACTTCATGCAATAAGGGAAAAACTAATTTCGCAGTGCATCTAAGCTTCCAAGGCAGGGAGATTTGGTGGGAGGGTCTCACACACAGGAAGGGAGAGGGCCATCCTGTGAAAGAAGCCTATAGTATGCCCCGAAAGAACATGACCCTAACCAACCCTATAGGAGTTGATGGGAGTGAGCCAGCAGACAAAAAAGAAGAAACCTAGGACGGAAAAATCCTAAGGATTAGAGGGAACGAGGAAATCACGCAACCTAGGGGGAGGGAAGGAGAGCCTGCTCTAGGAAATCTGATGACAAGACAAGGAGACCCTGAGAAAGATGGTTCACAAAAACATGACCTCATCTTTGGAGGAACCCATGAGGTTAAATAAAATGGAAAGGCAGGTCACAAAGTGTTGCGAGGGAAGAAAAAAGGGAAGAAACCCAAGAAAAATACCAAACCCTGACTAAAATAAGGACTGGATCTAAACCCAATCTAACTAAAAACCTGAAGGTAACAGGAAAGGGAAAGAAAATGAGAAATTTTGAAATTTCTTTGGTTCAATATTACAACTTGATAAATGCATCGATTTTGTGATAGGTATATTAACACACCAGGGAAAGTACATTGAACATAACAGAGAACACCAGAAAGAAGATAACTTTAGCCAGGCAGGGAGCAGAATGGCCCCCGGGAGAGGAAAGAGAATAACCAAGATGAAAGAAGGAACAAATGGGCCCACCACGGAAAGAGGTAGGAAACCAAACAGTGAACATATGAAGACAATCATCGACGCCTACATGCCAGGGAATCCGCCAGACATTAGAGCCTAGATTGTGAGTTGGGAGAGGGAAGTAAACAACAGTATCAAGCACCAGGACAACCCCATGGAAGAGTGAGAAATTATGGTGCCAAATCCCGTGAACACTCGTGGTAGGCATTTCCTATTCAAACAAACCATACAACAGTACTGAGTAATGAAGAATGTGGTGGCATGGGCCATAACCCTACATCGAGAACAAATTGCGGGAGAAAAAGCAGAGGCACAGGACAAGAACAAAGAAGAGGACTCAGTCAGAGCATAACTACTCACGAAGATAGCGACAATTCAAATAAAGACTTACAAAAATAACTTGGACTCTGAAAGACCTGAAGTGGAGAATTGAGCACCGGAGCGAGATTCCAGGATCTAGTGCCAAGGCACCAGCTTTGGTAATATCCTTGGATGAGGATTGATGCAGTGAACCAGTTTGATATCCAAAATGGCCTCTTTTGATGAAATGCATTTACATGTTTAATTTTCTTTCTAGGAGCAGTAGTAATAACAATCAAAACAATGATGCTAGATGGGTAGCAATAAACCTATTTAAATTTTGGACAAGATTTAAAGTTGACAGGTGGTTATCTAGCTTCCTTCAAGCAAGTAAACCCCGTGGAGCAAATGGTTGTTAAAATTCTTGACAATGGAATATAAATAGAGGAACTGCCAAGTTTAAAAAAAATATATAGTTAGTAATATTTCAATGTGTCATACTCCATGTATTTCATTTACATCAGATATATCAGTCCATATATATAGAGCAACCTAAAATATATATGTAAAATATAATCTATATATATATGTGTGTGTGGGGTCTAACTTAGAGAGCAAATGACATTTTTCAGGACATTTTTTCTACTTGTTTTTAATAAAAATTTGGTAGATATTTTTAAAAACTTGAATTTAAGTTGTTTAATGTATAGAATTTGAATGCCCTGATGTTTTTTACGTTGTTGAATCTATTTATACATTCAAAAATATATTTTAAAAAACAAAAAAACATTCTCACTTAAAATTGTTTTACTAAATTCCAATAAAAATAATTATTTAGTTAATAAATTAGACTTCATCTATATTTATATACTTAACATTTATTAAAATATTTATATAAAACTATTACCTAGCATATTTTTTATATCTATTTCTTATTCTAGATTTCATCTAATAGATATAAAAAATATTAATTCTAACGGACTAAAAAATAAATAATTTTATTCCACTATAAATGGATTGTTTTTTGTTTCTTTAATAAACAAGAGGCTTAGACTCAATGCTGAAAACATAGACATAATAGAATATATAAAAGAGAGCCATCAAAACGGGTCGTTACCTAGATATCTATAAGTAATATTTCATAAAGCAATCAAGTTACATGTCCCTATGTGGACAAAGCGAATCTGCAAGGCTAATCAGAAGTGCCCTATGTGAGCAAGGAATCACCAAAGACAAGGACCACTGCTTCAGCTTGATCTTTTAAACTGTAATACCAAAGTACACAAATTTACATCATTTCTTAAGAATTAAATGCTAATTATTATGCTGTGGAGAGGATCTGGATGACAAAGACCGAAGGGTCACAATTAACCCCTTATGGAATTTACAGATGAACAGCAAAAGATGTATGGAAAGTGTTTCAAATAATTGATAAGAATTTAGCGTTAAAATTATTGCTTGTTTGTAGTACAACAAGACAGGGAATTTTCCGAAGCATCTATGCTGGTGTTAACGGAAACCTACGGGAGAAATATCTATATTAATGCAAATATATGGGAGAAATGTATATATGCTTATGTCTTAATGATAACATATAGGAGAAATATCTATGTTAATGCGACTCTATGGGACTAACTCAAGCTGGCAGCATGCTAGTTGTAAATACAGATCCTTCGAATAGCACGTCCAGATACCAAAGACTGTGTTGTCATAAACGTACTGACCAATTGATACCAATGTACTAACTGTACATGATTTTCCAAAAATTATTATAAAATGCAAAATATTATGCTATAGATCGGATCTCGAGGACAGACACTGAAAGGCCGTATTAAAGCTGATATGAAAATTTATGGATTAACAGTAAAAGTTGTTTGGCAAATGAGTATTCTATTGATGAGTTGATTGGATTATTAAAAGTGGTTAGAATTTGAGTAAAAAAATTCAAAAAATTATTCAATAGAGTCATATTTTTATGGTGAAAATAGTTCCAACATCATTAAAATATTTTAACTATCCAAAATATTGAAAATTGACAATTTTAATTTTAAACCCCCAAAATATTGAAAATTAACAATTTTAATTAGAATTTAGAAAACTTCTTACAATATAACTGATATTTGAACTGATATTTCCATGATTTTCAAAGCAAAAAAAAGTCTCACTAACACTAAAGTTATTGTTAATTTGTGTACATGGGTATTTTCGGAAGCATATAAGTTAATGTTAATGTAAACCGATGGCTGATATATCTATATATGACCGTTAAGAGCTCAGCCAATTCGACATAAGAGGCACTTCTTTTCTTTTATTGAATTCTCTTTTAGGAAGAATCTGTAATTACTCTGATCACTTGCAAGGGTGGTAGATTCTCTGTATCCCATTCAAAAAAAGGCCCGAATTATTTAAATTATTTAAAATTTATATTATTACAATACATGCATTTTTTGCTACAATAAATATATTTTAAATCTCAATCCAATATGATAGATACACATGATTTTTAAGATAATAGTTTTTAACTTTATGAAAAAAATAATATTAAATTAAATGCATTTCTCTAACCATAAATATCTTTAATCTCAATAAATATGGTAAATACAAAATTTATTTTAAAATGTTTTACAAAACTATTTTTGATTGGCAAATTACACTCTATATAAAATAAATAATATATATAGATAAGATAATATCAATCTTTTAAACATAATTCTAATAGCCGCAATACTTATATAAATTGATTTAATTATTTATTATATTACAATGCATTTTCCTATAATATATATATTTAATCGTCAATCAAACAGGAGATACATATTATTTTTAAATATTTTTACAAACTATTAAACTAATTCTAAATTTAGGAAAAAGATATTATTAAATTAAAATGCATTTCTCTAGTATAAATATATTAATACGATAAAACATAATAATACAAATAATTTTAAAATATTTTTAGAAACTATTAAATTGACCCTAAATTTATGAAAATGACATTGAAGATCCAAATTATTTATAAATAAAATTTTAAAATCGAAAGTGTCATGTCATTTGATTTTTTTTAAAACCATATTAAGTTTTGTTGAACTACTACCTTTGTTTACTACATTTCTTGTGAAATACATATACATATAGTCACCTTGCTTTCACTATGTTTATAGACAGAGGTAGGAAAACAAACTTATTTATGCAATGCAATTCTACATGTGTTGATTCAAAAGTTTCCGAGATCATGGTAGGACTCCATAGATATCAGCTGACCGCATTACATGGATTTTCTATTTCATTTTGACTGGTTTTGAAGTTGTGAAGATCGTGGCAGTATTTCATTTCTGCTTGATCGACTGCAATGTATTCATACACTTCCCAACCCCCCAAAAATGTTTATTTTTCCTATATACTTCCCTTTAAATTTACGAATCATTGTTGCTCTTGGTAAATCGTTTGTTGCCTTAATCCAATAATCATGTAATTCCCATTAAATTTATGGTTCTCTGCTTCCCTCTTTAAATCGTACGTAGTCATCATGAGATAAAAGTTCGATTCATATGACTGATAGTGGGTGCATGTTCTCCTACTTTTCCTCTTCCTTTTGAATGTGATAAACTCTTGAATTTTGATTTTGTCATATATGAAGTTATGAGGTATTAGTAAGTATTCTTATGAGAAAAATTTTAGAGTATCCCATAGTTAAACATTATTTATTATATTTTAGTAAGATGTTTCACTATCATTGGTAATATTTAGAATAATGATTACAATAGTATATAGGTAAGATCACTTTGTTGGTTGCTGAGTGTTATTAAAATATTTTCTCAATAATATTTTGCTTGATTGAAATCTGTTGGATCTTATGAGCACTATTCATATGTCTTGTAATTTAGCTTTGTAGTGTAATACAAAAATTGTTTTGAGTGAATTTGTGCACGATGACTAATCCTCAAATTTCTAATTTGGTATCAAAGCCCATATGGGATTGACTCCTTCAAGGGCTAGCGCAAGAAAATGGAAGAGAAATAATGTTTTATTCTTTGTACATACATAGGATAGTGTGTGAGAGTGTTTAATTTCTATCTGTGCGTGTGATGCGATGAACAATTTCTTAGTTTGAATCTAAAAATTATCTGTCAGAAGTTATGCAGGGCCCTGCTTGTAGTGCTTCACTTTGAAATGTGACTCATTTATAGGAATTTATGTAGCCATTATATCATGATATATGTCGACATTGTTATTTTGATCATAGTTTCTATTTTGTAGTGATTTAATGTGGCATGAATCAAAGATGACTGTTTCTGTAATATTTTTTTATCAAATTTTTATCTTCTCGTGTCTATTCATGTGAACTTTGGATTATTGGAGAGTATGGTATTTCTCTTTCCATAGTAGAATATGGTATATCAACCATCAAATAATGCCCAAGGGGATTGCCATTTTATATAGTCATCGAGGGTTCGGAGATAAATAAATCTTAACCAACAAAGACCTTTACCATTTCTCTAGGAAGACCTATTATTCTTGTTGATAGAACTTATGTTATATAGAGTGTTCCCTCATAAATTTTCATTGCAACTACTATGGTGATTCCTGGATTTGTTATTTCTACCATAAATCTAACATCAATCCCTTTAAAATGACATTGTTTTTCCTTGTAATTAGACTAAGTTGGTTGATCATTTAGAAGTAGTGCAATGCCTACAACCAATACATCTTATCACAAGCCACGACCATGTACATAGCACTCCATAATTTTGACTCAAATGAGGCTACACGTGCACATGAGGGTTTCCTTTGGATACACCAGACAAATAAACTCTTTGTCCATGTGGCTTTGTGACTCTTGTGAAATCTACGGTTGATGGAATTTTCCATTAGTGATCTACCCATTTGGGAGGAAATATGCTCCAACGTTGACGATTTCTAGAGTTGTTTTTTTCTACATGATTGGGTGGCTTTATGCATGTAGCTTCAGTTTTTTTCAGTCAGTTTATATTTCATATTCTTCAATGTTCTTCAATGCTGAGAAAACATATTGCTAGTTTGATTGTGTGAGTCTGTTATATGTTGGCGGATCTCGTTGTGCTTCAGGCTTCAAGAGCATTAGTTACAGGTTGTGTTATGATATCCCTGTGCATATGAAATGGTTAAGTTTTATGGTCAAAATTTAAGCACATTCAATACCTAGACAATTGTCCTTAATAATTGTCAGACACAACCATCTTTGTCCTCTCATAGATGGTAGTTCATCCATAGGATGACTCACTACTTGGCTACCTTTTGTTACAGTTGCAACGAGCTATGTAATTTGGTAGAATAAGGTGTGTCAAAATTGTTGATCATGGATGTTCATCAAAGGTGATCAGAGAAATTTTTGTTTTAAATGGAGTTCAAGCGATGGATCTAAGATGATGTGGTGAAGAAATAGTGGTATTTGTGAGATTCTAGACTGGATGTGAGTGTTGATTAAGACCAACTAGAAAAATGTGACTATATATAATTTATGATTCTTGTAATAATCTCTTTAATGATGGAATTTAAGCATTAAAGGGGGGACTTGGAATAATTGTTATAGTAGTATATAGGTAAGATTAGTTTATTGGTTGTTGAGTTTTGTTGAGAGATTTTCTTAGCAATATTCTCCTTGTTTGGAATTTGTTGGATCTCATGAGCACTATTTATGTCACTGTAATTTGGATTGGTAGTGTAATATAGAAATTTTTTTGAGTGAATCTATGCACCTTGACTGCTATGGAGATTTCTATTTTATTATCTATAATTTCCTATATGTGAATATGGCTTCCTCTAATTAATTATAGTTTATTTTTGGGAACTGATGGTTAAATTTAGCTAACTTCACTTGATTTTGATCAAATGTGGTTTATTATGTTTGATTTTAATTATATAACCTTCATTATAATTGATTGTTGTTAATCATTGACTATTGTTAATTATAGTAATCTCTCCAACCTCCATATGTTCATTTATGAATGTTGTAATTTTTATTGATCTAAGGATGGATATTGATGCCCCCACATTTGTGTAAGGAGACTATCTCCAAGGAGTTGTCATAAATCTTTTTCTATTTGAATGTCATCTTTTCTATTTAAATATCATGACTTTAGTTTTGTTGCGATTAATAATGGTATCCATCATGGACTAAAAATATTAGAGGATTTTGAGTTTCTTTCCAAGATCATAAATTCTCATCACAAAAACAAGAATATCATTACCATATAAAAAAAAAATTATGACCATACCAGTGAGCTTGGGTCAACAACTCCTCTAGCCTACCAATTTAAATGTCAAAAAGGGTAGGCGATAAGGGACACCCTCACTTGACTCTAATATTTCATTTAATTTCCTTTGAAAAATCCTCATTTTTCCTAATATTATAAATAAAATTCTCATAAATATTCATCATGACAACCCTCAACTGGAGATCAACCATTATCTCTCCTAACTTCTTCCATAGATTTATTCTAGGAATAATATTTTTTTGTCAAAATAAGTTCTAAAGTAAAAAGATCACTGTAAGAGATCAATTTTATTATTTCACCATTCTATTATAAGTATCCGAAGGGTAAAAATATTATACATGCTTGAGTAATGTCTTCTAAACCTATCTTCAAGTTTACCTCTTTTACAATGGATTTCAAGCCAAAGGATAATTTTTTTTTCCAAAATAAGTTTGTGCATCTCGCTAAAGTGTAGCTAATCAAAAATATGTTTTAATTCAAGGGTATTAGTTTATCCAAACTCTTAAATATATGCACAATAAGGATTTTCATATAAGGATTAAAAAATAATTGCTTCACTACTAAAGAGCTTGTGTACATGTGGGATGAGGATAGGTCGCTTTATTTAAAATCTTACAGCTTCCTAGCCTTCAATGTCCTTAAATTCCCCAGTAGCTAGCTACCTAACTCGAAAATAAATTTCTTTCAAAGAAAATATATCATCCTTTATCAACGTAGTAAAAATGGTGTTCGTGGAGTTAGGGGATACATAGAGGTTTATAAGGTAAATACCTGGTTCTTCAAGGGAATCAAATGATGTTGTTTTCTTTTATAAATCGTAATTTTCCTCCAAAAATTTATAGAGTTATAGTTAGAGAGGTGCAGTAATCGCTCTTGATTTTTACTTATATAGTATATTTTGTTTCCTTTCATAAAATATTTAAATATATTTACCTTATCAAGTCTTACGATTCCATTACGAGCATCCCTAATATGTTTCCTCCAAAATTTAGTGATGCAGGAGCATCCAGCTCTGAGGAGACTTAAGAGGCTGACAGTCTCATGAAGAATTCAGAAACAAATTGTCGTTCATTTTGACTGGGCAAGTGTTGGGCTTTTCGGTCATTTGATTTTACTTTTACTTGACTTTATTTTATTTATCTGTTAAGAGAACTTAGGAGTTGTAGAGAAACACTGTTGTAGTTATTTAGCGAACTGATAACAGGACACAATAATTAATTAGTTCTTTACAGGTACAGTAGTTAGAGTTAGTTCAGAACTGACAAAAAGCAGTTGTTTTTCTGTTAAGTCAGTTTTCTTTCAAGAACAGTTCAGGACATGGTATTAAAAAAGAGAAAAGACATCATGTAGGGGTTCTTCCCCCAAAAAGAAAAAGAGAGAAAGTACAACATTTCGAATTTGCATCTTTTTAACAGAAATACTATTTCAAGTCATTACTTGTCCATCACTGTAAACATAAACCCATATTTATGTTATTTCTATTACTGTAGTATTAAATGTCAGATGAATTATTAGCATTGCAGAGTTGCCATGTCAAATGATTTGTTCTAACAGAAACGAACAAGCGCAGAAGTAAACCAAGAGGTGGAATACAGAAATACAAGTGAATGAAACAAGCATTAATTAAAAGTCACGGACCAGAGACGGTGAAACAGTGAAGACAGAAAGAGTCTGCTAACAAGTGGAGAATACAGGAAAGCATTCCATGAGTAATCACAAGGATGAGTGAACCGACACAACGCAAACGTGTACAGGTATTTCATAAACTGAAAACTTTCATTATCCATTTTAATGGTTGAACAAATACAGAACAGAAATGAACGAATATTGTAAACCATTTTGTATACAAATGAATACTTAATATGCAAGGACAGAAGCTACGCATTCCCGGATTTAAAAGAATCTTTATGCATAAATAAGAACAAAGCATAACCCAATATAAACGGAGTTTCATTGCTGGAGAAGAGATCTTATATTAACATATAAACTCCGAGTCAAATTCCGAGAGCAGACAGTTACAAGTGACCGAGGGTTGGTAGCACCCAAACACAACCCGATAACAGGAGGGTTCGACTTGGACAAGCGACCCTTTTTGCAAAAGACAACCGAATACACAAAACCATATGCTACCTCATAAAATTGACAATGAGCAGTCAAATTCTCAGAGCAGACAACAGACGCAAAAACAAAAACCCGAACGAGGGTTTCTCACCAACAGGTCGGCATGATACTGTTATACAAACTTAAGAACAGAGAGGAGCGAAACCTCTACAACTCAGACTTCCCTATCGACAGAACTAACTGAAACTAAAGAACCGGCAATAAAGACATATTTTATAAGATGGAAGGATGCTACCCGTGAACAGAGCATTCGAATAACCGACGAAGCGATAGACCACCGCCAGTGTCCAAGTCAACACAGGGGAATACCTGTCATCAACAACCAAATGGGGTTAATGCCCGAAAGAAACATCCATAAAACGATGAACTGAAACACGAAAAGGAACAAGGGTTTGAGTGGAGATTACCTGTGAACCGAACTGGGGTTTGAAGAAAACCTGGAGGTGTTCATACCTATTGACCAGTGGCAGAGAATCGTTAGAAGAAGGACGATAGCAAACCCAGATCATATAGCAAGGAAAAGAACCCTTACCTCAGCCGAACAAGCGGAGTGTTGGAGTGAAGAGCAGTCCTGTACCAGAGAAAAACCAGTTAAATCTTGGAAAATCACAGACAGCGTGAGCGCCAAATTAAAACATAGAACCTGTGCCTAAGACTAACCACAATATTGTATAGAGTAAACAGTCATTGTTACAGGTTCCAAGAGTACCTACCCATAACTGCAGAACACCAGAATATACAGGCAGGTCACTACCATCAGACCGAAACAGGAACTCAAAGGTTCATAAAAACAATTGCAGACAGAGCTCTCCAAGTAGCGGCGGAGTGAGAATGAGCAGGTAAGCGCAGGTAAGTGTGAACAAAAGACGGAACAACCGGCAGGTGTAAGGCGACGACGGGGAGATCCGGGATAAACCCTAAACCCACAACCGAGGCATCGTACTTCACATTTAATATAACATTAAAGCGCGTCCAGGACACGGTCATATCCGAGAGGGAGCGAGGAACGGCGGGAGCCACCATAAGTGGTATCAGAGCAGGTTTCTTTTGAATGGAAGCGATGGAACAGGTAGAAACGTGAAGGAAAGCCAAAAGAAGAGGAAGAGGAAGAGGAAGAGGCAGAGGACGACTGGTGCACAGGCCAGTATATGACGGATTGCGAGAAGAGATCAGAGTTTCGCGAGAGAGATTGGCAGTGATAGAAGCTGGAGGAAGACGAAACCCAGCAGATAACAGTGATGAAGAGGCAGTTGAGCCAGAGCAGGATGAGTTTGAGGGGATAACACCAGAACTGAGGTTGTTAAAATCGGTTTTGCTATCTAGCCATAAACCGAAGCATGAGTTGCCTACCTATGATGGAAGTTTGTCGGCAGAAGTGTTGTTAGACTGGTTAAGTGAAGTGAACAAATTCTTTGAGTTTGAGGAAACCAGCGAAGACAAACAGGTGAGATTTGCCGCCACCAAGTCGAAAGGACATGCATCCTTATGGTGGGACAGCGTTCAGGCCGAAAGAAGGAGGTTAGGCAAACAACCCATCAAGAAATGGGCTAGGATGGAAGCAAAGCTGAAGGAGAAGTTCTTACCGAAGGACTATCATATAATGTTGTACAGGCAGGTACAGAACCTGAAACAGAGGGGAATGACTGTGAGAGAATTTACAGAAGAATTCTACAAGTTG
>APFE030911858.1:26733-55805 GCA_000404065.3 Pinus taeda | reverse complement strand
TCTCTCGATATATATATAGATATATATATTATCCTATAATAAGAGCTTTGTATGTATTTATCTTATCAATTTTTAAGGTTTTGATAGGAGAACCTCTAATCTAAGGTTAGAAGTAGAGAGGTGCAATAACATCACTTGTTTCCTACTTATATAAATTCTATTATCATGATCATACTAAGGAATCTTATTTCTATTATTACTTTTATATAGAAAAGAGGGTTGTAGTAAAACTATAATAGATGTTCTTAATATTATTTTTATAAGCTAATATGTGAAAATACCTATTTAAATCCTTTAAAAGTAGAGCCATTTTACTCTTGTCAAAACTTAGATTGATTTGACTCATAATTCTCATGCATATTGTGGAAGGAGCTAATTGGGTTAACTGACTAGTCAAATATGAAAAAGTCTAGTTGGCCTAGCCAACTAGCATTAATATATGAAGATTGTAATATGACATATGGATAAATAATGGTAGATTAGATAGTGTGGTTAATCTGACAGTTACACTCTTGTAACAATCTATCAATCTATATATACTTGTTGATATAGCAATGTAAAATAGATTCTTTATATTATATAGAATACATATATCGTTATGTCCCAATTATTTTGTGTTGTCTTTTTATATGCCTTTTGTATATTTACTTGTGTCTAAATACTGGTAACAATGCACACTATTCACTAGATTCGAACATTGGTTTCGTTGGTGGTAGAAAGGACCTAAGTCCAATATAACATGACGGCATAAATGTTAACCCTATACAAGATACAATTATGGTGGGAAGCGAAGATAAAAAACTATCTGAAAAGATAAGCGAGAAGGAATAATTTTCTGATTGTGGAAACTAGGGCCAACTTCTTCATAGAATCACATGATCGTTTTACTGGAGATCCAACAGAGATTAGAAAATACCTTGACAATGTTACTCATGAAAAACATCAAAATCAAATTGACGCCAGTTGTTATTCAAATTATCAAATGGTGATTGAAGAAACCTAGATGAGTGGCTTGAGTTGATCTTAGAAGACTATTGGGAAGAGAAAGCACTAGAATATCAAACATCTGTCAAACATATAAAAATTGGATTCTACAAAAATCTACACGAGTCCTTTTACACGATACAAACTCTAATACATAAGTTCCTTATACAAAAAGGTGTAGGACATAATTTTAATAACTCCCACGACTAGCAATTCCAGCAAGTACCAACTAGAAAGAGGGCTAGGCGAAGTGGCACGAGTTTCTGGACACACGGTGTAAAGACACGAAAGAAGAATGGGATTATTTTCTAAGAAGATAAGAAAATAAGTATGTCAGATAGATACTCCCTCATGAACCGACACTAGTTCGGTCGACATAGGGTGGATAGAAGATCATGAGGAGTAAAAAGGAAAATAAGAGAATAGAAAATAAGTTGGAAAGGTATTAGAGCCAATGAAAATGGACGAGAAGAAGTCATCTGACAAGAAAAATAAATAAGAAAAGAACCGACCAAATAGTGATAAAAAATAAAAGTAGTCGCCCAACATACAAAAATTATCAAGGTACCTTAGAAAATGTCGTTGAGAAAAAATTATAGAACAAGAATACTAGAACAAAAAAATGCAAAATCAGGAGTGCACGAGAGAAGATGAATGGGAATGCTCAAAAGAGTTGAGAGGCGTAGCACCGGCCGCCCAATTAGAGAATGAAGGTTTGATAATAACTCAATGAGAGCAAGTAGATGTTATGGACATATATGATTCTCGTCCAGCAATAAGAAGGTCTCCAACGAGATCCTTGCTGAGTATGAATATAAGAGAATTTATTCAGTCGAGGAATTATTCTAAAATACCTTCAGTATGCTATACCAACAACAACAAAGAAACCATCAAGAAAATTAAAATTCTACTCAAAAAAATTTGAATAATTATAAGGAATTAGACAAAATACTTCTCCAGCGATCTAACATCACGATCATACGCCCACTATTGTAGCTCGTATCTGTTGAAGAAAAATGAAGTCCATAATTGGTTGATAGAGAGTCACGACCATAAATGTCTTTATTCAAAGAATATATAGATAGGGAATGTCAAATCAACGAATTGTTATATCAAATCATCAACATAGGAGAAGAATGTAAAGACCTAAACTCGGATGATGAAGGTAATTATCATTTTCACCCAAACTCATATCATCCAACTAAGATGGGAGTAGATCATATACCCCTTTATGAATGACTTGAATATCGAAAGAGATAATGGTTTTTTTGCAAGAAAATTGGACCGTAAATGACATAAACGACGAACGCAAGAAAATGGCGCAATGTGTTGGAACACTAAGGAACCAAACCCATTTCAAAACACATTTCGTTACCTTCTTTAAAGCCCGACATTTTAAGAATTTGGGAGCACAAAATCTAAAAGAAATAAAATAGATATCAAATGAATGTATTCGTGAATATAATAAGCGCTTAAAAATCATATTAAGTTAGATTCCATACGCTATCGAGAGGAATATACTAGTACAATGGTATATGGATGGACTATTTCTGAAAATACATGGGCCATTTTGAATGCATGAGATCGAGACATGTGAAGAAGCTCTCAAAATAGCCTATCAAATTGTGCAAGATGACGAAAATCAATCAATCAATTCACCGAAAGACAAGAAAATTGAAGATTTATTAAACCAACTACAACACTCTCTCCTACAGTTATCTCTCCAAAAGAACCATCTATGGTGGACTAATATCCATATTGAAGCACATACCAAAGATACATGTAAATTATTATACTATTTTCACTAAGATGTTAAAAGAATACAAACCAATGTGTATTGTGACATCTGCTCAACTCCGTCTAACCACTCCAGTAAATATTTCCAATATAACCTACAAAATTCTAAAGAACAATGGTGTGTAACCTGTGAAGACAATGTACATTCCACCCAGGAATATCCATTGAATGGAAAAACTAAACCCAATTATCATGTTGTATATCATACCCTAGTCACTTACAAATTATGAAAACCACCTCCATTCGACGAAAGATGACGAGGTTGACGAGGCTATGGTGGTAAAAAAGGCATTTACAGAAATAGAGGTCATGGTCGAGGCTGAGGTCGTGGGGGATTTTACTCCTATACTTGCTCGAAGGAAGGACATATCATGACAAAATATCCTTTAAAATATAAAATTGACTTATTGTTATGCAACTTGTGTGGTATGGACGACAACTCGCTAGAAGACTGTAAAAAATCATAGAAAAAGTTTTAAATAAAAGATCCATTAATTTATTACAAACTTCCCCGAAGCATGAGATTTTTAACTATAAAAAGCTTCATGTAGTTACAAGGTCAGTTGATCGAAGAGATAACAATGATCAAAATAAGTAGTTGATCTAACCTGTCAAGAATTAAATAAAGTATCTAGATGTACAACAACAAAATAAAATAGTGTATCGAGGAGTTGAATTGTTGACAATCCAAAGTCAATATCATAGTGTATATAAGGACCTAATCTTAGAAGAATTTCACAAGATTTTAAAGGAAGAACAATCTGTCACCCAACTTGTTGAACTATTGAATATGTTTAAAAATTGTAACAAAAAAAGAGAATAGGGGAGAAATGTTAAACAACTTTCTCATGGTAACTAGACAAATGTTCATGGCTCATAAGTTGACATGGAAATAAATGGTTTTATTATTAAACAAGTATTTATTGACTTTGGATATGTAGTAAATATTTTACCGAGAGACACATGGATCAGCATGGGATGACGAAGTCTACACAAAACAACTAAATATCTTAAATTGGTGTACCAAAGATTCATTGAACTAATCGACACACTACAACAACTTCAAACATCAATAATGGGTATCCCAATGACAACCAACTTTGAAGTTATCAACTTAGTCAAAGACATTCTTGCATGTCCAGTGTTAGTTGTCCAACTATCGAGATGAAGAATGAAGGAGAATATATCATTAGAAAAAGATAGAATCATATTAGAAGGAAACAACAAAAGGATTATCATTCCTTTAGATCCTTGTGAAGGAAATCCTTATGTAGACTCTATTGATAAAGAAGCCAAAATCAGAAAATTGTACAAATTGCTAAATGATGAGCATGATAATGTGCAACCAATTGCTTAGGGAAAAATTTTAATTATATCTCATCTTTTAATACAACATAACTTAGATAGTGAATTAAATGAATAACAAATCGATAATTATGATTCAAAGGAAAGTGAGCATTCGACTAAACAAGCTATCCCAACATCAAAATTTTGACTTTGTTATTCGATCGATGTTGTACCAATGATACGAGAAAAGAACTATCGAGAAACACCATCCTTACCCATGATTGATTTAACAACCGTCTCTAATTCTCACATCAATTTCAAAGAAAGGACACCCTGGTAAACCATGTAGAAGAAGTAACGAAAGAAATTGGTGAACAAGGATGAATGCATAGTCAAGTGAAAAATTTTACTCGTCAGGCAAAAAGATGGTTTGTTACACATTCATCCCTACCTCAAACCTAGACGATTGCAACCTCTTATTTTATTCAGATATTTGGACAGATAAATTTACATGCAAAAGAAAATATACCAACTTTTAGCGCTAGCTAGGATTAGGTTGAGCAAATGAATCTCTATGAAACAGAATCACGAAGAATTAGATATAAGGATGAACATGTCTAGCGACACATGTTCCCAAACACGTTGTATTATCTTTCAAATAGGTGGTACAAGCTAGAAGAAGTGAGGGGCCAATCCCTTCAATGGAGGGAATTAAAATAAAACTTTAATAAAAACATTTAGTTTCAACCAAAGGTGGAAGAACTTAATGATGCAGTCCAAAAAATTAAATAATTTGTACTATAAAAACCAGTTGATTCAAAGACTTTAATAAGTAATTCATTAACCAACAATGAATTTTCCTTTACTTGTGATCACAAGGAAACAACCTAGTTAGAAATGGAAGAATCACCCATTGTTGGCCATAAGTTTACCTTGAATAAAAATCAGCTGGAAAATCATATGAACATCCAATCAATATACAAAGTTGATAAAGAGGAAATAGATAAAACAAACAAGTTAGACTTCCCAGCAGCATATAAGGAGGTCTAATTCAAGGAACAATGACTTGATGAATCTAAGCCCCCCTACCAAATATACGCAAAAATTAAATAAAATATGTCAACATATCAAAAGGAAAGCAACAAAAAATAGCCCGACTTGATGAATATTGGTTGGAGAAACACATACTAAAATTTGTCAACTTTCTCAAAGAGTATAGATATGTATTTGCGTGAGATTACAAATATTGAAAAGGATTAGTCAAAGAAATGGGAGAAATAAATATTAATTTGATCCTAGGAGTGAAGCGAATAAAGAAGAGACCGTATAAATTAGATCACAAATAAAAGGCTATTGTATAAAAATAAATAGAAGGAGTGGTTGTTGCTAGTATAATATACCTGATAGAAAAATGACAATGGGAAATTCCATTTAACCATGAAAATATCACCCAACAAGGCTATGCATTGGCATTTCCTATCATGGATTAAATAAGCTAACACTCATTGATCCATTTGCAACTCCCTTCGCCAATGATATCAATAATGAAGTAGCATGATATGAATGTTATTTATTTACACAAGGATTTTTCAGGTACAATTAAGTACCCATAGCAGAGGAACACCAAGAAAAAACAACATTTGTAATGAAATTCAACTCTTTTGCATATAGATTAATGTTGTTCGAGTTGAAGAATGCACTAACTATATTCTTCAGAATTATCGTCTAAGCATTTTAGGAATATATTTCTAAGAACATGGTGATTTAGTTGGATGACTCGACAATCTATACACTAATAAAGGACCATATTCAATGGCTAAGGTTAATGCTCGAAAGGTGTAGATAGATACCATTGTCTCTTAACATAAAGAAATGCATTCTTGCAACTACCTTTGGAATACTACTTGGTCACGTCATCTCAAAAGAGGAAATTAAAGTCGATATGGAAAAAATAAAAGTAATACTCAATATGAAACCCCCCGTTAACCAAAAGAATATTGAAATACTTCTAGGACACACAGGGTACTATATAATATTCATTCTAGACAAATGATCATGACACACAAGTTGACATGGAAATAAATGGTTTTATCGTTAAACAAGTTTTTATCGACTTCGGATCTCAAGTAAATATTTTATTGGTAGACACTTGGATCAGCATTCAATGACCAAGTCTACACAAAACAACTAGTTATCTTCAATTGGTGGACCAAAGATTCATTGAAGTAATCGAAACACTACGATAATTTCAAACATGAATAATGGGTATCCCAACAACAATAAAGTTTGAAGTTATCAACTTAGTCGATGACATTCCTACCTATCCAACATTGGTTGTCCAACTATGGAGATGAAGAATGAAGGAGAATATATCACTAGAAAAAGATAGAATCAAATTAAAAGGAAATAACAAAAGGATTATCATTCCTTTAGATCCTTGTGAAGGAAATCCTTAGGTAGAGTCTACTTATGAAGAAGTCAAAATCAGAAAATTGTACCAATTGCTACATTATGAGTATGATATTAATGACAAATCAAGAATTATTAATCAAACAAAAGTGAGTGTCGGACTAAACAAGCTATCCCACAATCAAAATTTTTAGCTTGTTATTCTATTAATGTTGTACTAATCATACTAGAAAAAACTACCAATAAACGTCATCCTTACCCCTGATTGATTTAACAACTGGCTCTAATTCTCACATCAATTTAAAAGAAAGGACATACTAGTTAACCATGTAGAACAAGTAACGAAAGAAATTGATCAACAAGGACAAATGCATAATCAAGTGCAAACTTTTATTCGTCAGGCAACAAGATGGTTGGAAAGAAATTCATCCCTACTTCAGATCTGGACAACTACAACCTATTATTTTCTTGAGATATTTGGAGGGATAAATTTATCTGCAAAAAAATATTCCAACTTTTAGAACTGGTCACGATCAAGTTGAACAAATGAATCTTTGTGAATCAAAATGATGAAGAATTAGATATATGGATGAACATATCTCGCAAAACATGTTCCCAAAAACATTGTATGATATTTAAAAAAAGTGGTACAAACTAGAAGAAGTGAGGGGTATTCCCTTCAATGGAAGGAATTAAAATAAAACTTCATTAAATATTTCAAGTTTCAACCAAAGGTGGTAGAACTGAAGGATGCAGTCCAAAAAATTAAAGAATTTGTACTATTAAAACCAGTTCATCCAAAGTCTTTAATATATAATTCATTAAGGAACAATTACTTAGCCTTTACTTGTGATCACAAGGAAACCAGTTGGTTAGAAATGGAATAATCACCCATTGTTGACCATAATTTTACCTTGAATAAGGATCATCTGGAAAATCATATGAACATCCAATCAATATCAAAGTCGATAAATAGGAAATAGATAAAACGGACAAGTTAGACTTCCCATCATCATATAAGGAGGTCAAACTCGATAAACAATGACTTGATGAACTTATGGTCCCCGACCAAATTGATGCAAAAATTAAAATAAAAGAAGTTAACATATCAAATGGCAAGAAACCAAAATTCGCCTGACTTGATGAATATTGGTTGTAGAAACAAATACTAAAATTTGTTAACTTGCTCAAAACGTAGAAACATGCATTTTCCCGAGATTATAAATATTGGAAAGAATTAGTCAAAGAAATGGGAGAAATAAAGATTAATCTGATCCTAGGAGCAAAGCAAATAAAGAAGAGACCATATAGATTAGATCATAAATACATGCCTCTTGTATTAAAAAAAATAGAAGGAATGCTCGTTGATAGTATAATATACCAGATAGAAACATGAGAATGGGAATTTCCCATGAATTTTCAACCAAGCAAACATTACCCAACAAGCCTATGCATTCGCATTGACTATCATGGATTAAATAAGCTAACACTCACTAGTCCATTTCCAATTCCCTTCGTTGATGATATCATTAATGAAGTATCATGATATGATTGTTATTCCTTTGCAAAAGCACTTTTGGGCTACCATTAAGTACCCATAGCAGAGGAATCCCAAGAAAAAAGAACATTTGTAACGAAATTCAGCTCTTTTGGATATAGAGTAATTATTTTCGAGTTGAAGAATGCATTAACTATATTCTTCAGAGTTATCATTAAAGAATTCCAGGAATATATTTATAAGAACATGGCTATTTGTTTTGATGGCTCAACAATCTACACACTATTAAAGCACCATATTCAATTGCTAAGGATAATGCTCAAAAGGTTTAGATAGATATTGTTGTCTCTTAACATAAAGAAATGCATTTTTTTAACTCCCATTGGAATACTACTTGGTCACATTGTCTCAAAAGACGGAATTAAAGTCAATATGGAAAAAATAAAAGTAATCCTAGACATGAAACCCCCAGTTAACCAGAAGAAGATTGAAACACTTCTAGGACACATAGGGTATTATAGAATATTCATTTAACATTAATCCAACATAATGTTTCCAATTGATGAACTCTTGAAAAACATGTCACAATTATTTGGATCAACAAATGTGAAGAATCATTTCAGTTATTAAAGAAGAAATTGGTTGAAGCTTGAATTCTTAAATTCCCATATTAGTCTAAGTAGTTTGAGTTTCACATTGATCATTCGAATTTGGTAGTTGGGAAAGTCTTAGCGCAACCTAGTGAAAAATTAATAGATCACCCAAATGCTTATGCTAGTTGCAAGTTTAACAAACCATTAACAAATGATTCAAAGACATGCCATGAAGCCTTACTAATGGTATTTTCTCTACAAAAATTCTCGCATTACCTTTTGGAAAATCATTTTATATTTTGCTCAGATCATGAAGATTTAAAAAACCTTGTTAACAAACCTGTGAGCCAAGGTCGTATTTTCCTATGGCTATTGTTTTTCTAAGAATTCGAATTTGAATTTATCATTCAATAAGGAGAACAAAATGTTGGGCCTAATCACTTATGATGATTGGAATCAAAGGATGAACCAACGAAGCTTGATGATGATCTTCCTGACGCATACCTATTCAAGGTTGAAGTAGTCCCTGTTAAACTCACTGAAATAGCAGAGTTTCTCCACATAGGCAAACCGCTAGAAGGTTTAACAAAGAAAAAGAAAAATATTCCAGCAATTAAAGTAATACCATACACATTAATAAATGGCCAACTCTACAAACTGGGAATTGATGAAGTATTTAGAAGATGTGTTCTTGAACAGGAAGGGGTTGTCATTATTTATGAAGCCAACATAGCGGGAGTTGGAGGACACTAACACAGAGGGACGACTACTCGCAAATTAATGCAGGATGGTTTGTGGTGCCTGAACATATTTTTTTTTGTCGACATGTACAAAAATCTGACATATTCCAAAGAATTGACTAACCTCTTCTGAAACATCAAATGTCATTACACTCCATAATTCCATCTCTACCATTAGTAATACGGGGATCAAGTTTATTGTTTTGTTCCCTAAGAGAGAAAGAGAACATGTGAAACGTACATCATCACTACAATAGAATATATAACAAAATTGGTTGAAGCAGAACAGGTACTATCATGCTCTATGGAAGTTGCAGCCAAATTTATATATGAAAACATAGTAACAGATTTCATTGTCCCCTTCATCCTCATTAGCGAGAGGAAAACACTTTATTAATGGAATAATTGAAGTACTCACAAAAAATCATGATTAAACATAGAAAAAATACCACATATCATCCTCAATAAAATTGTCTAGTCGAGTCCTTTAACAAAACTTTTCGCAAAGGATTATTGAAAATATGTAATATGGAAAAGGATGGCTGGGATGACAAAATTGCAAAAATTTTATGGGATTATCATATAAAGTTTAAGCACTTTATGTGGTCGATGTCATTTAAACGTATTTTCAGGCAAGAAATAGTCGTACCATTTCATTGTTAGGAAAACATATAAGATTTATTGACCATACTTAAATAAAATTCAAAACTATAAGCACAATGACTCAGAAAATTAAATCAATTGGAAGAAGATCGGTTGCATACGATATATCATTAATAAATTCATAAGGATTAGAAAAATGTGTGGTACAAACAAAACCTACAATCTAAACATTTCCAAGTTGGAAATTTAGTATTGCTATACAATAGCCGAGTGAGAGGAAACCTAAAAAAATTTGAAGTTGAATGGCACGACCCATTTGTGATTGAAAATATTCTGCTGTCAAGAGTAGTACAATTAAAAACATTGTAGGGTCGCTTCTTCAAGTTAGTTACTAATGATTGTCATCTAAAAAAATATATTCCATAAATCATAGTTAGTATAGGATAGTTATAATGTATTAATGGCTAACCGACCTTTATGTAATTAATTATTTAATAAATAAATAAATAAAATTAAATATTAAATTTATTATGTTTTCATTTTCTCGATTCTCTTCTACTTAGTTTAAATTTCTAACATTAGTAGAAATAAGCTATAAGTATAACTGACATAACAATTAACACATCCATAAAAAATCATTCTAGGTATAACCATATGATCACACAAGTAGACTCAAGGAGGAACTATGCATATTTTAAGAGGAAAGGAGAGTGGAAAGAGCCACTAACACCAAGATGATCAGGATGAAAAGCATAGACCAAAGAGCCGACCAATAAATAGTAGGCACCAACAAACATATTAGAATCACAGGGTACGAAAGGAGAGTGGAAAGAGACACTAACACCAAGACAATCAAGATGAAAGGCATAGACCGAAGAGTTGACCAATACATAGTAGGCACCAACCAACATATCAGAATCAAAGGGTATGATTCCACATATTATTAAACCAGTAAGGAAATGACAACCAACTATCAAAGTATATTTCGTAAAATATGATAACACAAAAATTCAACGCGCATGAATCTGATCGAGAAATTCATAAAAACAAAATGGCAGATTCACAAATCAAGAAAATAAAAAATAGTTTTCATACTCTAACATGTCCCATGCGTTATACATATCAACACCATTAGATAGGAAGCAAGGGTCATTTCAATATTCCCAACATTTACTACCGACTCTACTAGAATGGTGGTGAACTGATGTCATGGAGGCACAAAATAATAATCAACAAATCACAAACAAATTGATATATTTCAAGGAATCACGGGAAATTGAAAATGATGGCTTATTTGATGCCACCTCTATAAAATTCAAGAGGATGAGCAACACATTCAGTAGGGGGGTGATGATGAGCCCCATAAATGGGTAATTATATGGGCTCATTTTGCCTCCTAACTTAGGTTAATCCACCATTCTCATTAGCTTATTGCATGTTTTTTATTATATTTATGCTAATAGAGTGAGTTGTGTTGGTCATTATGCCATGAAGTCTAATTTGTGCTTAAAGCATATGTTTGGTGAATTTTGGACATAAAGTCAAAGGTTTAATGAACCTTTGGCAGCAAATATTCGAAGAAGACAAGGGAGAGGATTTATAGGAGGGTGTCCCCCTCATTTCTGACTTCCTACTTTGAATTCTCCTTCAGGAAGCTCGTAGCAAAAGCAACCACATCAATGCACCAAAGAGGCAGCCGAGCAAGTGGAGGATAACTTCTTTCTATCTCAAGTTTTGGGAGCCAAGCCTCTCTGATTTTAAGGAAGCTATTGGGAGCTTCAGTTGTATAAGTAAAGAGGCCTATGGCTTCATTAGGTTGTTGGAAGTTGGTCAAATTGTCTAATTTTTGTTGCAATATTGCTTATGTAAACTTTGCTCAACTTCGAGCTTATTATCTTCACAGTTCATGTAATCCTGTTATTGTTTTGAGAATAAATATGGAATCCTTTTTGAGTCAGCATTGAGTTTTCCTAGAGGGCTGAAGCTCTTGGGTTAGGACCCCATCCAAGCAGCCCAACTCCCCTTTTCCTATACTTTTATGTTTCATTTCAGTTTGTAGATCAGGTTGTTATTAGATAAATTTCTTTCTTGGTTAAGAATAGGTTGCTTTTGGTGATTTAGAAGGTTGTTTCCATTTCAGTTTTCTATAAAAGTTTGAAAAGTGATAGAAATAAGATACAAAAAGGTGATCAACATAGCCTTGGCTTCCTTTCATCCCTTTGGGGCCATGAACTGAGTCCAAGACCCTCTTGCTGCCACCAAAAACACAGATTTGCCTTCTCCACGGGATTTCTAGTGTTGCAGTTTGTTAGAAGGTTAATGCTTTTCTTTAGATCTCTTTCACCATGCTCATTTCTGTCTTGCAATAAGTTTCCTTCCATTCTTTCTCTCATTATAGCATTTTTCAGCATTTCTTTCCTTATCTCATAATCTAGATTAGCTTGATGTAAGATTCTGTTTTTTGATGTACTTAGTTTCCTTACATGCTTGATCTCCTTGTTTGATTTTCAGATCCTTTTTCTACAAATCTCTTCTCATAGTAAGTCAGCCTACCAGCCATCACATTCTCTCTCGGATCTATGGCCTATAGGTCACCCAAAGTTCACCACAAATTTACCTTAGTTTTCTGCACTTTTCCAAAGATTTCCCTCTCTTTCCATGAACAGATCCAACCATCTCTCCCTATCCTAATAATCCATAGTGACCCCTAGGTGCCTTAACACATCATCCCAACCTTCAGCTACAATTTCCACCCATTCTCATACTTTCAAAACCTTAAAAAATGCTCTCAGCATCCTCCTGTAGACCTCTTGTAGATCCCCTGCAGCCTCCTATACATTTTCCAGTAGGATTCTTTTTGAAGTCCAATTGCATGAAAAACCTCTAGAAGGCCACCTGAGACCTTACTAGGACCCATCCACACCATCCTACATCTTCTCAAGTGCCAAAACCACCATCCATCGCCACCTAATTGTTGCCACATTCACAATCAAATAAATTACATGCATCACAATTTCACATAGAAATACATAAAAATCCAAAAAGATGTTTCTTTGCTCATTTACTTCTAGAAATAGCTTGAATAGATGTTGTTTACTTCCTGAGTAGGTAATGGCATTCATTTCATGGTTTTTCATCTCTCTGTTTGTAAAAGTAGGATTAGTTGGTTAAATAGGGTTTGCTAGGATTACTTTACTTTTCAATATTCTTTTCCTTTATGTAAGTAGAGTAGCCACTATAGAGTAAGATTTCCTTTTTTTCATCACATATAAAGATTCTCTTGGAATCCATAGAAGTTGGCTTGAGCTCCTAGTCATCTTGCTCCAACTGACCAAGTGGCAGCCTGCAGTAAGAACTAGTACTTGTGCATACAACACCGTCTCTTTCAAGTTTTTTACAAACTACTGGGTTGATAAAATTAAAGTAGGAAGCCTGGGAGTTGCAGCATTATTGCTACAATATTGGTGCTCACCACCTAGTGAGAAGATACCAATATGGAAAATTATGGCTAGGCCAACTATATTCTATTTCTCACACCATTATACATCTATTCATATTACTTCAACACAAAGGACCAAAGGTACTGACTACAGATAACATGACTCAGTGACTTACAAAACATGGTGGAGGGGTTTCCCGGAAAAAATTTAGAGGTTTCGTAACCAGCCAAGTGTAAAACCCCTTGGAAAGATTGGTTTTCATGACTGTTGCTATGTTTATGAATTTGATGGGTCAAGTATTATACATCAATATTGTTATGGAATTTATCGACGAAATAGGAAAATTAAGAGTTTGGTATAATTGGGCAGATCATTTGACTGACTTAATTAAAGCTAATTGTCAAGACTACAAGAATTCCAGTAAGCCCATATGTTTTCCCTCTCTGTTGATATGGATTCCCATAAGGGCACATCCATCAATTAGGAAAGTTGATTATATAAAGAAATAACCATCCATGATGAATAATTTCAAGAATTGCTCTTGTAGTTAGTCAGGGGAGTCACAGTCGCTTGTCCCTAGTGAAATTTTTAGGAACTTGCTAATGAATATTAAGGAAGTTTCTAATAAGTGGATACTTCACCAACATTTTCATCATGCCCTACCCCCATTCTATCATATTTAATTATGAAACAAGTACACTAAAGACTGGTATAATAATTCCCCTGAGATTGACTCCCAGGAACTCCCCTACCAGCAAACAATAAAAAAACATTTGGTGAGTTATGTCGATAGTCAAATACTAAATATTCCATACCACCTACCTTTTTCGAGCTTACCCATGACATCATTAAACCTTTGAAATATGTTTGAGTCGAGGACGAATTGTAGGCTAGTCTTTACCTACAACCCTTCAAAGTTGATTTATCAGTATCCTTACCTAAACGTTCACATAAGTCCTCTCACAAAGAGCATACCAGCCCTAAGTCTACCCCATCCCGAGCTAAACCATACCAATGGAAGAAAATTTTCAAAAATGTCAAACACATTGATACAGTTAAGCAACAATAGTTGGATGAAGCCCTTAAAGATCTAGATGCTAAACAAACAACTATAAAAAATCTTGCTAAGAATAAAATGTCATTTGTTGTTCCTCTGAGATGATAATAGTGAATTAATCATGCCAGAGCATCTAAGATATTTGTTTTGGGGTTTTGGTTTTGGTTTTTGTGGACGACCAATAAATAGAAAAAACTGTAAGAATAATGTATTAACTCTTTTAGATAGTACTAATAAATAACCAAAGGGCTGCTATTTAACTTTACACAGTGATTTGAATTTATAAAGTGTGTAGAAAGAATAGTAAGGACATATGATCAATTTTGATTTCATACAGAAAGATAAATCATCATAAGTGGGAAAAGCTTTGTCCAATGTTCAAAAGTTAAACAAAATATTCTTAAAATTACATAAGATGCTGACAATTTTATGATTTGGAGGGATCCTTTCAGACAAACAGTCAAATATCTCAGACTCTTTATGACAATAACTTCAAAGGGAATTTTAAGAATAACTGTAACAATTTATCCTCACCTGATATATTTGTAACACCTAAACATATGAAGGATGAACATAATGAATGAAAGACAAGAAAACTTACAGACTAAAATGAGACTGTATGATACCAAATTCAGAATCCTTTGCTTTATTATCAATGGTGTAGAAACATCGTATACATTAATGCATTACAAAATTGCCTATGGAAAGGTACCTCCTTTAATAACTCATATAAGAGATTTATTTATACAATTGTAAATAAAATATCCTAAACTGATTACAAAATAGCTTGAAAGAGGATAGGAAAAGAAAAATTGTTGCATGATGTGTCCCTATTAGATAGGAAGTTTTTGATGATTGTTCCTTCAAAATCTGTTGTTGTTGTCTTCTTGTTGGAATGGATACTTAATCAATTGTTTCACACCATTAATCCCACCTCTTGTCACTAGGTATCTTGAGATTTACCATCCTTATAAATATCTCATCAACTTCAGTATATCTCTCAAAATTGGTTTTAGTGAGAAAAAGGTGTCTAACTTAATATTTGATTGTGAGGTCCGAGCTCAAGGCTTCTAAAAACTCTTTGCGAGTAATATGTCTGTTTATCCCTGCAAATTGATTTCTATGTACTGCAATAGTATATAATCTTTCACAATTACCATCCAATTCAATGACAATATCTTTGGTAACCTTTTCTTATGCAATATACTGAATTTAGAATGAAACCTTCTAAATGTAGTGTTTAAAGCTTCAGATTTTGTTTTCAGTTGAGTTAACAGATTCTTCTTCATTAGGACTTTCTTAATCTCCAAAATAGTAGTTGTCATATCTGGAGTATTTATCTCTTCTAATTGCTGCCTAGTTTTAGAGTTTACTACTATGATCATCCCTAATGCTTCTTTGGGTTTTGTGCCCAATGTTGCCTTCTGGGCCTCTATCTCAGCCCTACATTTAGCAATCAATTATTTCTTCTCAAAAATGATTTGTATGGATGTCCATACTTCTATTATGGAGTGGCTAATGTCTAACCAAATGTCTTCTTTGGCTTTGGCCAAAGTGTTTTCCATTAGAGTCTTTCTCTCTAACTGTTTAACCTTGAGATCTAACCTGTGTGACTTTTGCATTTCCTCTACATACAAGGTATCATTTTTTACCTTCTGTGACTCCACTGTTTGGAACTTCTCGAGTGACTTCACATTTTCTTGTTTCTTTGCTTGTAACTCCTATGATAACCTTGTTGTTTCACCTGTTACTAAAGATGAAGTAATGTCAGTAGGAGTTGAGCTTAGATTTGCACCTATGATTGGAATTTTTGTCACTAAGGTCACAGCAAGTTGTCCTGCCTTTTTTTCCTTGAGCAATTGTTCTATATGCTCCTCTATTTTCTTGATCTCTGTGTTTTTCTCAATGATGAGCTTCAACATTTCATCCCTGTGCTATTCATTTTCTGTCATTTCTTTGGTCTGTGGATGCTCAGTTGAAGGAAAATTGAATTGTTTCTTCCAGGTTGCAATCTCTACATTCTTCTTTTGCAGTATTTCTTCAATTTCTTTATAGTCCTAGGGATCATATCTAATTTTAACAATAATATATTCTAAAGATTTTAACTTGGTATATTTAGATGAAGATGAAAGTTTTTCAATCTTAAGCCATGACTGCACATTTGAAAAGGCCATTCTGAGCTTGGAAAGAGACATGGAATTTGTAGTCATTATTGGAAATAACATCTCGCTTTATTGCCTATGCAAATCCATTTGATCAACAGGATGTATCTGATTTACATAAAATGAAAAGATGGTCTTCTTGTAGTCTGTTGTGGATTTTGGAAATGGAATTTGAGCCTGCAAAAAATCCATTTGCATCCTTCCTCTTTTGTTTTCAAAGGAAAAGAGAAGTCTATGCTGAGAAGTGGATGTCCATTTCCAAAACTAAATGTATACTTGAGATTTAAGACTTTCATTCTTTTGCTTTATTTCCAAAAATGTTGAGAAGATATTAGTATCTCCCACTGAGCTAGTCTCAGTTGACTGAATAATCTCCATAGGTTCAGTTGAAGAAATAGAAGGAGGCTTGGGATCAGTGGTCCTTGCTGATGAAACATCTTCCAATTCTCCAAGGTCAATTACCTTTCGTGGCTTTCTTCTTTGTGACATTGATAGTCCAGTTTTCAATTTCTTTTGTAAGATATAGTACTCTTTAACTAATTATGTAGTTGACTGAGCTTCCTCTCTGGCTCTTTTATGTCGAGTACTCTGAATATCTAGAGTCTTTACCTGTGGAGTAGAAATAATTTGTTCATCTGCTTTTGTGAGAGTTCCTTCAGACCATTGCTCCTGGTTCATGAACTTCTCCAATTTTGGCCTGGAAGTATGGTTGTAAGTTTTTGCCTTCAACTACACTCTTAAAGCTGAAATGATCCCAAAAGGATCATAAGACTAGGTGAACCTTGGCTGGAGGTTCATGTTCTTTAATAATTTCTTTGCCTCTATACCTATAGACCTAGTGTTACAAATGAATGTCCCTACCTTAGCTTTGAGTTTGAACTGTGATTTCTTCTTGCTTGAGACAAAATGGACTTCATCCATATCTATCATTTTCCTGATGTGTTCCAATGAGAATATCCTCATTGGCACATACTTAGGCAATTTGTATGGAACCAACTCATTGCCATATATCCTAATCTCAGTGTAATTCTAGTAGGGGTACCAATCACTAGTCTTGATATGTTCTGATAGGTGCAATGTTTTCTTAATCTCTTCTCCAATTTTTGGCTCTACCTGGTTGTTGAGTAATTGGAGAATCGAATGTACGAAAGAGTCAATAAAATGAGAGAATGTAAGTTGGACGATCCTGGTCATACTAAATCTGTCCAATGAATCACTGATTGATTCACTCCCTGCTCATCTTGTCTATTAAGTTGAATGGGCAATAGATCTCCCTCTTGAAACAAAATTAAATGGATTATGATTGAACTGTACCTGAAAACTCCTTGAGTGGTCAAATTCATAAACTATTCATGTATGTTATCAACCAGAAAGTGGCTATAATTATACGTGAAAACAGGTTTATATCCTTTGTTAAAAATGGAAAAGAATCCAAGGATGGATTCATCAACAAATTGGTCATTTTCATAGCCTAGGAGGGATGACAGTAGAGAGATAATATGTCTAGCTGCTTCAGGGAACATGGAAGATGAATATGGTGGATTTCTCTTAGGTAATTCAACATCTTCTGGTAAGAAAAGTTCAAAGATAGGGCTCTCTCTGGGAAAGTGAGTTTATTGTAAAGGTCCATGAGAGCTACTGGTGAAAAATGACTGAGGGAGTTATATGGGGGTATCATTAAATTTGGTTTATGCTCTGAGTAGTAATGGTGATTAAGAGTTTTCCATCCTGAGTCATCACTGTTCTTTGCACAGTATTGTACCTGGATTGACACCAAGTAATTAGATTAGGGAAGTGATGAGTCTTGGGAAAATAATATAATGGAAAAAGTGTCTCCCAGAAGCATATGAGGTCCTCTTTATTAACATATTTGTGTTTTAGCCATGAATGTAATTCATAAAAATCGAATGCACATTCACATTCATTGATCTTGAAAAGGGAGTCTACAAGGGTCATATGATCCAAATCAAGGGAGACAGTAGAGGGATCCCCCTCTTCAGTAGTATTTTGTATTTTTTCTTTCGGAGCCATCCTGTGGCAGGGGAAATTTAGGAACTCCTTTAATCAATATATGGATGATAGTGGATAAAATATAGACACAGTGACAAATAGTGCTTTTCGTATATGAATGGAAGCAAAAAGTGGCAAATATTGGAGCCATGGGTCATTTATAGGTGCAATTGGGCTTAATTTATTGGTTAAATATAGGCATAGGCAATTAATTTGTAGAGGGATGTGAATCAATGTTTAATGGGTGATTAAATGGTTAATTAGGCATAGCAACGACTTTGGACTGTATGGACAATGACATTATAACGTGGTGGGTTGTGAATGGGTGAGCGAAAAATGACTAGTGATGTGGAGGTTTGTGAATGCATGGAAGCTAATGGATTTATATGGCGCGGGAAGAAGTCAATGATCGGATCGAGTAAAATTGCCACCGAATTTCAGGGGGGGCACGATGGTGTATGGTTTCAAGCCTTGGGGGTCTGAAACACTATGGGGGTGCCATGTCGCAAAAAGGGGTAGCCATTAAAACTTATTTTCAGACCCCCCCTCACATTAACGAGAAACAGCCAAAGGGGGGACGAAAATCTTCCTCTGCCGTTGATCTGGGCGGAGTGAATCATCTCCATTGGAATTTGCTTGGTGGTTATCGACGTCTGACATGAAGTTTTGTCATTTCTCCCGATGCGACGAAAGCATAATATATGACTTATTTGCAAGGTTATCAAAACTTATTACAATAATTAAATCATAATTAAAGAACTTAAGCATTGATTAATTTAAAAACTAATTTCAAATGTGCGTTTGAACTTAGCAATCTTAATTTTATTTTCTAAAGAAAATATTTTTCTTTTATTTCTTATCTAACATTTTCATTCTGCCTTCCCTTTTTAGAGCAACTACCCTATAATTTTATTTGATATGGAGCTGAAATAATAATCACTCCTAACATTTTTATTCTCCATTTTGTTTTTGTTCCATATCCTAACTTATCATTTTTTCTGTGGCATTTTGATTTGTTGATCTATTAACTAACTTATCGAAAGCAAGAATGTTACAACACCATCCATCAAAATTTAGATTTGATATTCCCTAAAAGGTGCTAGGGGTTTTCTTGCTATCAATATTGAGAAAAAAATAGATAAATTCCTTCAGAAAGGCAAGTATGATACCGAGTCACCTTCTCAATATCGTAAGCAGGTAAGTCAACTTCTCATAGTTACTAAAATTGGCTTAACCAAGGATACCCTTGTTAACTCTCTAACCCAAGTTTTTGAAGAGAAAAACAACAATGGGAAAAACCATTATGATGAGGAGTATTCAAATAGAGAGAGTTATGAAAAAGAGGAGTCAGATAAACAAAACTCTAATAAATAAGATTCCATCGAAGAGAAATATAATGAAGAACATTCAGTAGAAGATGAGTCTGACAAAGATGAAGAAGAGAATCAACAAGTAGAACATAGTGAGTCAAATCACACTCAGATAGATAAGTCCCAATTGGAGGTAAACTAGATGGAGCATAAGCAGTCAAACATCCAAAACAATTCATATATGCTTCTAAAGATAACTCATTAGAGCGAACTCAGTCTAATGAAATCATTAAATATAAAAACCAACAAATAACTCATGCTTCGACTACGTCACAACAAGGAGAACCAGGAGGATTACGCATTGTTAAGACAACATCAACAACTAATCTATGTACTACAGATGTTTTGACTACTCAACTTAATGCAAATTTGACTACAATAAACACTTCATCAACCAAGGACAAGAAGAAGCATATGGACATCACTATTAAGTATGTTGAGATCAAGCTCATCGTTGATAGGAATATTTTTCATGTTATGTAACATTTTGTCAAAGTTACTAAGAAATGAATCCAAAAAAGAAAGAAAGGCACTCAGAGGCTACATTGCCGATAGGAACGAGAAAGGGAGACTTGGTTGAAGTTCTAGAACTAGGCAATAAAAAAATTAAGTGTTCTCACTCTAGCAAGAGTGATGATCATCACATTGTTGTTTAATAGTTGGTCGAGCAGTTAATTGACCAAAACATCCATCTCACTACTCAAGTGTCAGAATTGTAGTCTCAACCTACACTTATGGCTAATCCTAGTTTTACTAAAGCTTTGCATAAGGCCCACGATGATTTTCTGGTAGCAAAAGAGACATTTCAAGCTACACCTGACCCTCATACTTGACGATTGTTCATTTGAATATAAGGATCCAAGAAATGCTTATTAGGGACCTCTTAGTCAGGCAAACTTTAGACTCGAGAGCTCAACCATCAATAAATACTCAACTGGAACATGAGAGGGAAAATTATGCAAATATTCTATAGCAACATCGAGAGTGGTTCCATGAAGGACATATATCCAACATGAAACTTCAAATGCTTCCCAGTTCCCACAACAAGTTCTACAACATGTGGAGAGTATCGGGAAAAACAAGCCATTCAATTAGAGGATAGTAGACTTTGAAAAAATAAAAGATAATGTAAAATACTTGTCTGATCTTATAGAGTTGGGCATAAAAATTTAGTAGGAGTCTGAGAACGGTCAATCATAGACACACATTTACAGATGTTGGCTCTAGTGATCTACCAGGCCACTTTTCCTAGCATAAATCCACCTCTGTGAGCACTTTTTGCTTCTCCACATCTACCATGACCTACCCATCAATTTTATGCACCTAATGTTTCTAAATTTTTTATTGACATAGAATATCAGCCTTAGGAAAAAGAGGTTTACCAAACAATGAACCAGTTGTACCAACCAGCCTTAAAGATTCCAACTGCAACAATAGAAGCACCAAGCTGTGATCCACCAATTGCTTGAACTTGATTTTTATATTACTTATAATACAAAGATGTTAATGTAAAAACTTGCTTTTGTGTTTTTGTCTTGTTTTTGTTTTTCCAACTCTCCCGCTTCTTCAGTATGGAGAAGGCATTGAAGGTGGGGGAGATGTTGAAGGGGCTTGTTGGGTTTAGGACTAGTCCAATTTGAAAAAGGCAAGTTGGCCTAGCTCACTAGCCTCAATGTAAATAGATTGTAACTCGACAGATGAATAACTAATGATATATTAGACAACGTGGTTAATCCGATAGTTAGACTCTTGTATTTGTCTATCAGTCCATATATACTTGTCAATACAAAATTGTAACAAATATTCCTCATATAATATACAAAATATATATGAGACTTTATCCCCCAATTTTGTCTCTTGTCTCTTTACATGCTTTCTATATGTTTACTTGTGTCTCTCTACTGATAAAAATGCACAATATTCACTAGATTACAATGCATATGCTTACTTGCATGGTAAATTTTAGAGTTAAGGTTAAAGGTTTATGATGACATAAAGCTAAAAGATATATGTGATAAATAAAAAGTCCCCTTATGCAAAATGTACATATTGAGAGGGGTCTTTGTTATGAAGCCTAGTGTGGGGAAACATTATTTTTTTATATTAAGAAGTTGTTCCAAAAAATGATTAAAATAATCTTGCTCCTAATTCTCTGGTAAAAAATGAGTAAAATATATTATTATTTTTATTAAAATTAAGATGTATGTGTGTGTTCACATGCAAAATACCCTTATATTTATTTTCTATAGAAGAATATAAAGGTTCATATACTGGAGGCACTATGGCCTTGAGGAATTATTCATACTCAACAACAAGACCTGAAGTCATTACATCAAAGGTTTTCATGTTAGAGGATAACAACATTCCCCAACAAACTCTTTAAAGCTAATTTACCAAACTAAGTATTACATACATTAAAAAAATCAAGATATAAATATAATGCTAAAAAATGGGCAAAATATTGTATAACTCAGCTTTCATATTTTATTAGTTATTTTTATCCATTAAAACAATATGGTATAATTGTAAGTAAAATAATACTTTTATATTGTTTAAATTATATTTGCAAATGCATAAATAAATTCAATATCAACCAATAACTCAAATCTATAATTTTAACAAATTTTAATCTAAATATGAATTAATTAAAACTATAATATAAACTTTTAAAAGGTTTTTAAATTCATTCCAAATTTTCAAATTAATAAAAAAAATTATAAAATTTTAATACATTTTAAATTTATTCCAAAAATGAAAAATAATAACTTAAATTGTGTGATAGTAACCCATCTGGAAATAATAACTTAAATTTGTAATTCCAAATCAACTTAAATTCCAATATGAATTTAAAAACCCCACGAGGAAACGATTTAGAATCTTGTAGCCAACGGCACTTATGAATGCTCATTTGGTGCTCTACGGACTTGACTATAGAATATTTGACTGAAGTAGTGGAAATGCCACAATAATTGCTTATTTAGTGCTTCAAGGACATTATAATAAGAGTTATAACATCTATTCTTTGATGGTTCATTCTGCACTATATCCAAAAATATAAACCTTAAACGCTTTTAATCACTTAAAAATATATAGAGAGACAGAACTTCATCATACCTACTGATATAATATAATGCGAAAATATAAACTATACCATGCATGACTGTGCACAAAAGTCCTATATGATTCTCTTAATGCCAAAATAAATATACACAATCGGCCTGCATGAACAATGTCGCGGATATATATATATATATATATGAATGAGAGGTCAGTAAATTAGGCAAAGCAACAACATGACCAGAGTTCCATATCTGATTAATGCGGCATGACTTTAAGGGGAGAAATAAAAGAGAATAAACAAACTCGCGCCGGCCTGCACCGGAGCTTTAAGAAATATTCGCTCATGAGTAATTGAAAATGTCGAATATTAACAACTTTAGGAGCCTGCTGACCTGAGAGAACAAAAGGAATCCCTCAGGCCAATCACACCTGCCCTATGTGAGCAATGAGTACATTGAACCCAACCACAAACTGCTTCAAGTGGATATTTAAAAATGAAAAATAATTTTGGCATGGTCAACTGTTCTGTAGCCATCGACGGCTGTGAGCGGACCCACAGGTTTTGGAAGGTGGCAGAGAGAATAAAAAAGTGCAGACGGTAAAAGCTTGTAAAGCGAAGAGCGAAAACTATAATGCTTGGTCTTATGCTACCTTCGAAATAAAGATCCTTCTAACAGAACTTACAGTTTCACCTTTTTATCAGGAGAGATACCAACGAGCATGTTGTTATAAATGTACCTAACTGACTGTTTTCGACGAAGAATATTATAAAACAGTTTACTATAGGATCTTAAAGTTGGGAATAATCTGATAAGGAAATTTAGCATTGAACACCGAATGATGCATGGCAAATAGATCATGTCGTTATTAAGAAGTGTTTAATATCTAAAGGCATTTATGAGAGGGTGTTTGCCCAAGCATTTATGAATACAATATTAATGGCAATTTTCAGCATAAACATCTATATATAGGACCGTTTAGAGCTTATTCAACTCGGAACAGCCCGATAGATTGTCTTCTGCGTAAGGTCAAAGGTAGTGGATTCTGATTACTTGTAGGTTGGCCAATTCTCTGTAGTTCATTAGAAATGAAGGCCAGAATGGTTGCTGTTATACTTCTGCTATTGTTTCTAGTCGACGGCTTTGCTTCGGCCGAAGCTCGGTTTATCCATTCATATAGCGCTGCAGAGGGAAATCACCGTGGTCTCGTCGGTACGAACCCTGGGGGAAACGACCCCTTTCTTTCGGTCAAAGAAGCTGTTGGCGAGAAGAGCCTGCCGAGAGCTCGTCGTGGAATTAGTAAGAGGGCAGAACGCCCTTCGCACGAGCATAATACGGAAAAGAAGCAAGAGAGAGATATGGTTTTTCATCCGATGGGTCATAGTCCAGGAATAGGGCATGACAACCCTCCTGGACTTTAACAATTCTATTTCATAGGGATCAGAAGGGATAAATAATCAACTGTTATATTCCATCAATGTTTTCTCGTATATACATGTACGCGTTTATATATATATGAAATCGCTATCAATTAAGTCTTCAGAAGAATCAAACTCGTCGAGTTGCTTAATTAATAAAAATGCATAGTTTTTTAATGTGATGTTATCTACCCTACTGCATTGTAGGGTGAGCCGAAATAAACTAAGAGAAATTGTACTATGACCAGACATTATGTAGAATAAAACGTGTTTACATACCCGGCGAACTCGTGCAATGATCTTAACATGGTTCGATATAGAATCTGATTATTCATGTCCTGATTAGTTTCAGCTTTCCCTAGTATTTTCTGATTACCAGTAATGAAAATAGCAATACTGTTGCATCTCTAGATATGATTAAACTACCCGTCCAATTTTCAGAAGTGATTAAGGTATCCGACGTTACTTACGCACTAGTGAATTGCTTTTAAAACCTTCTGTTATTTTCCTTTTAAATTTGAAAAATGGCTTTGGCTTAAAGCAAAGTGAAAGATTCTTGTTGCGCTTAAAAGTTCCACCAATTACGCCACCTGATTAAACTAACGCCCCAGAAAATACAGATTCCATAGAAATATATAATGTAATGAAGTTAAGTGTACAAAATATTTTATTTATTTATTTATATGCAACATGAGGAAGCAATAAAACCTCGACTCTGAAAACCTCGAAAAACTAGAGTCGCTTGAGGGTTTTTCTCCTTATAAGAGGACGTGACGGTTTGTCAAATTAGAGATAAATACATGAAAGCCACAGGTACTTGGAGAACATGAAAGACACCTTCACTCCCCAGTATTTTATTCGAAGAGGTTTCGGATGTTTGAAAGAGAAACGGCAGCACAAATATTCTACGTTTCATCGCTTTATTCCGTGGGACATGTCCGGTGGTTCAACGATTTATTGTTTAAAAAACGAATGCTATTGATTCTAGGGTTAGTTTGGTAAATGACTTTAATCTTATCTTTGCTTAAATGGATGTGGTTTTAGTCTAAGCTTACATGAATTTGTCTAAGCATAATGCTTAAGATAAATTTTTGGAAATCTTTTTTATTATTTATAATGAATTTTTGCTTTTCGTTCTCATTTTCACCTATTCTATATTAATAAATTAATAAACTTGATATTTTTATATCTCATCATATTTAAATTCAAATTTGGTAATTATGATATCGACCAATTGCTGCTGTTGTCCAACAATGAGATAAAGAAACGACATCACAAATCAGTGGGAATTGTTTGCTTGTTGAGTGATTTATCGTGTAAAAAGTGAATACTGTTGACTCGAGGGTTAGGGTTTTTTTTATTAGAAGTGGCGGCTGTAGCGTTTGATGATGGAGATCCATGTCATCACCAGAAAAAGAACTGCTTCCCATTCTGGCGGCACAAATCAGCCGGCTATTCTACACTTTGCCGCTCGATTCGGTGGGAATGGATCATTTATTGGCCGTTGTTTATAATGAGATTTTTTGAAAGTTTTTTCGGTGCATTTTTTTGTCAAAATCCGGCAGTAATTTATTGGAATACCAAGTTTGATAGCTATTTTCTGCACAATTATAAGCCCCCAGGGTTTTTCAGGGTGGTAAATCCAAATATGTAATTAAAAAACCATTTTAACTGCTAAAAATCAAGATTTAACCTCATTTCTTCAGCTGAATTCCATCAATGAAATCTCCAAAAAATCACAGGAGTTGTTGAGTCTAGTGTTAGGGCATATCCATTTTTTTAATAGCTTTAAAAAATACAAACGTGAAATGAGATTTGATAGTTTGTGTTATTAGGTATTCTTGTGTTAATCAACACGGTATTATATATAAATATCTAAAAAGTTTATAGATATAATAGTATGAGAATTAATAATCTTTATTCAGATATGATAGGGAAAGTAAATAAATTAGGGTAGAGGATTTATAGAGGGTTTTATAATATATCAAATGTAGCGGTAATCTTTTTTAAATTTTGTATTTTTAAAATTGTATATTTAAAAATTTTAATTTATTAAGTGTTTTATATATTTAAAGTTAATATGGATTTAGGTTTGTTTTATTGAAATTATACTAGTATTATAATTAATATTAATAGGTTGATATAGCTGAAACCTTTTTAAATATAAATAAAAAAATTATTGCAACATGAGTAATGTTTTGCTAATGTATACATTTACCTCATTAATGATACATAAAAAAGTTATGAACCAACTTTAACTTAACCAAAAGATAAATTACACATCCTGTAAAATGTACCATTTTTCTAAATAAAATTTTCTTATATATAATGAATATTCTAAATATAATAGGAATTTATTATGGAGGAATTTGTTAGAATTGGAATCCCTAGGAAATCGGCAAGTGGGGAAATTGAAGACACCTAGTAGGAATCTAATTTTTTAAATTTATTAAAAGTAATGGACCATATTGCTAAAAATATTTTTCTTATATATAAATGAATATTATATATAATAATGAGGAATTTATCATGCAAGAACTTATTAGAATGGGAATAATCTCAGATCCCTAGAAAATTGGTGGGTGTGGCACGAGTCTAATGTTTTATATTTGTTAAAAGCCACTGCAAACTAACAAACTTTTAATACACTACAACCATTGATAGGAATTAAGAGTAAGCATATTCCCTTGAGAATCAATTTAGGCCTTCAATTAAAAAAATAAAATAAAAAAGTCAACATATCCTCATCCACCGTAACTTGAAATAAGATCCTCATCCCCTTTAAATTAAAATAAAAATCCTTCTGCAAAAATAGTGATGACTAATAACATATATTAACGATGTAATAATATTTTACAATAGTGTATATTAATTATTTCTCGAAACACTAATATTATGCTAAAATTAACTATAATATAAAATAAAATTAATAAATAAAAATACTAATCGTTTAATATTATAATAATGCTACTTTAAATAATAAAATAATTCGACTTGAATCAAATTCAAGAGTAGTCAATGAAAACGCTTTTGAAGTTAATTGTAATGGATGATTACATTGTTCACAAGGGAATGTCTCACATGGGCCGATTGTAATTAATAGTACTTGAGTATAGCTAATTTAATTAATCATTTTTTAGTATAGTTTATTATATTTATTTCTCGTTGATTATTATATTTATTTGGTATTGACTTTATTGATTATGGTTAACTTTCATAAATAATAAAAGCACCTTGTCTTACTTTCTCTTTCATCCATTTCCTGAGTGTCTTCACAAAGATGATGATATTCCGTGAGATGTATCAATGCAATCTATTTTTAATAGTGGAATCCAATATGTTTAACACCGAAAATGGCAAAAGAAAAGGTTCATTTTGGTATGTTGGGCTATATAATTATAGCGAAAACATTATATAGCAAAAACCTTATCTACAGCAGTAATTAGAGAAATAAATGTGCCATCCTATTCCACACTCTATGAAAGTGGTGATATCACAATCTATTCTACTCTACGTTTCATAATATGAATCAAGCCAATCTGTTTAATGGTGCAAATGGCAAAAGAAAGATAAAATTAGCTCAATCAAATAATATATTCTATTGATTAATGAATGAGGAGATTACAAGATATTTATACAATTAATAGTCTCAAGATAGGAATGCTATCTTAGACGTACAGTAGTGTGGTTGAGAGATTCACTCAACCACACACTAATCTAGTAGAAACTAAATCCCTATAGTGTAGGAACAAACTCCTCACTTAGGAAATTACAACCATAGACAAGTAGGAATTAACTATTTCCAACTCCCCCCCTTAATGACTACTTGTCATGATAGTCAAATCCACCATCATCACACGAATTGCATGTACAAAACCTCCAAACACACAATCTGCCGCCCTTGGACAGATACAGCCAAGTTGATCCGATCTGCCTCTCCTGCAGATCCACTTGAAGGTGAATTGGCGCGATCCTGAATGATAAACTCGCACCATTGGCGCGATTAATGGCCTAACAGACGCGCCAGTTGGCCATCTTGGTGCTGCTGTCAACGTGAAAAACGCCAATCCCCTTCTACTCAGAGAAAATCATCTGAGTCCGAGCCAGGTGTTACTGCAGTCCACCTGCTCCTACGAGCACAAAGCTCCTGTGTACACACAGCCACAAAGGATTTCGCCACCACCGGGTAGATCCGATCTGCTACCACCGAGCTGATCAAGGATCTCAATTCGCCACCACCGCGCAGATCCGATTTGCTACCACCGAGCGATCAAGGATCTCACTTCGCCACAACCGGGCAGATCCGATCTGCTACCACCGAGCGATCAAGGATCTCACTTCGCCACCACTGGGCAGATCCGATCTGCTGCCACCGAGCTGATCAAGGATCTCACTTTGCCACCACCGGGCAGATCCGATGTGCTGCCACCGAGCTGATCAAGGATCTCACTTCGCCACCACCGGGCCTCTGCTGATCTGCAAAAAAAATTGCAGATTTTCAGAGAGAAAGGGCTGGCACTCCAATCGACGCCGAATCCGTGCCAATCTCGGAAAACTAAAATTCGTGAAGTGCAGGAAAATTGGCGCGCTTATCAACCACGGATCCGCGCTAATTTGTTCGTGATTTCCTCTAGCGCGATTTACA